>KZ508993.1:30513-43043 GCA_002844005.1 Limosa lapponica baueri | reverse complement strand
GACTGCTGGAAAACCTGTCTGGACAATTCTATCTTTTGAATTAGTAAAATCTTGGAGTATTAACTCCAAAAAATCAAGAACCTACATTTCTCCACAGGAAGCTTTGAGTTGGCTTTGAGTTGATAATTGGACCGATGTTGAGATATGACTGTTCTGACCTTCAACGTACTTTCTTGTCAACATATGCTCTGTTTGTGTTTGCTCTACTATGTCCTAATCCTAGGCTATAAGCACTTCAGTGCTTATTACTCAGCATTTAGACAGCAAGTCTTAATGAGGCTCTTTAAGTTATGCTATAAATGAAGTGTAAGTAGGAGTGACAGACCTAGACCCCTTTAAAACTACGCTTTGCTTCCTTTGCAATGAACAGAGTAGGAGAGAACAAGTTTACCACCTGGGTTCTGATGCATTTACTTGCTTACACAAGATGGCCATTAGCGCTCATCAGAGGCCGTTTTTCTGGTTTTGTTCATTTTCTTTTTAATGTGTTGTCATTTACGAAGAGATAAGCAGTCTGTAAATGTAAAGCCATGGTTTTTTTTTAGAATACATAAACAACCAAAGCTTCTCGAAGCATTGAAGGTCATTAAAATTTAATGCTGTGTAAAGTTCAATGATCAATATATCCATTTAGTAAACATACCTTTTTGTACAAGCTTTTAGCTCTTGTCTCTTAGTATTCAGGTGGAATCATTACTGAAATATTCCAAATACATATTTTAAATGAAGCTTTTGAAAGCTTCCTCTGGCTTTTAAGTTTATACTCTTTAAATTACTAAAAGGTTCTTCTATTATGTGATGTAACATTTTGCAATGTCTGTTTATATAATGTTTTTCTTTCTTTCTACTATGTTTTTTTGCCTCTTGATGCAAGTAATTGTTACAGCTGTTTCTAAAATGGAGAGCTTTCTTTTGTTTGGCCACAATATAAATAGGACACTTACAAAGAGCAAGCCAAACTTTTATTCCTTAAGTATTCTTAATATTTAAGTCTAATAAAGATAATATTTTGCGCAGCAATATTCTCATTAGTTCTGTCTCTTGTTCTAGCTGGACCAAACTACCTTTTGTACCCTGCTGTAATGTCCAATGTCCTCATTAAGCCTGGCTACAGAGACAGTCTTCAGCTTACCTCTTAAAGACGTTATCAAGCTTATTTCAGTGTAGAAATCTTCTTCAACAGAGAATTCTAGCATGATATTGGAGATGGAAATAATGTGTAACTGTCCCTCTAAATCTATCTTATCTCTTTTTTAAAACTGAAAAAATGTTTTGCTTTAGGATCAGATCTTATGAAGGGGTTTTATGAGCTGGTCATTCCACTTTACTGGATTCTGCAGGGTTGAAGTATCTGTCCATTGCAGAATTCCTGTGAAGAGTATATTCGATTCAATGGTAGAATCTGGCAGACTGGCTTCCAAGTATAATCACTCAATCAGTTTCACCAGAATTGATAACGAGTGTTAAACTGTAGGTGAGAATTAGAAGCTATTTTTCAACATTTGGTCTTGAATTACTATGACTTATCTCCTATTTTAATTGGACTATTTCCTTTTAATTCAGAAGTCAAACGAGGTGTCACCATTTGAAAAAATCAATAGGACTGTGTTTTTTTATCACTGGGATGAAATGATTATTTTTTCCTCCAATCAGCTGTATTTTTTTCTGTTTGCAATGAGTAACAAGGCTTTTTTTAGCCTGTCTCACAAACGCGCACTTGCAGTTCTAATCCCTTGTAAGAAATTAGCTCCCCAGTTCCATCTAAGTTCCAATAATAGATGTTTTCAGACAGCAGGCTTGGATGGTTAATTTGGCTAATCATGATTATCTAGACTGTCTATCAGAAAGATTAATCAGTAATTCTTTTTATACCTGAATCATCACATGGTCAGAATTGTTTTTCAGGCCAAAAGAACATAAATAAAAAGGGGGTTTTTTTTGGTCTTTCTCTACATGAAGTATGTACTGACTAGTGGCAGCGATGACCGCTGACATGATACCACCTTTATTTGGGCAAGAGCACAACCTGCTGCTTGAACTTCATCAGATTCTTTATTGTGAAGGTTGGGTTTTTTCCATGGTTGAGGTGTTTTGGCATTTGTGATTGGATTGGACTCAGGCTCCATGATTCAACCCATCTTATGATACTGCCATGTTCTGTAGAGAGAACACGCCAAGGATTTGTGTGCTTTCCTGTCTGTATACAGAGTACACTAGGAGTTTTAGGATTCTTCTTGCCTCCTATAGGATCATGGACTATGTAGCAATGAGGAATGAGCATGCTCGGTGAGGCACGTGCTGGTAAGAATATTTACTGCAGAATGATTTATCACGTTGGTAACAATTTCTTTAGGCTGTGCCCAGGCTGCTGCAGGCACTTGTTTATTCCTTCTGCTCCACTTGATTTTTGTTTTGGAGTTTGCTTCTACTGAGATCTCATATTCTCTCAGTTGGGCTTTGTTTAGTGGCTCAAAAGATAGTGGGGGCAGCAGTGCCTGGAGTTGCCTGAGAGCAAGGTTTCTTTCTTCTAAGCTTTAGAGATAAGCAGCACCTGTATTCCATCCATTCGCTTTCTTTCATTGTTTTCTAGGTCAAAATCTGTGCATCTGAAGGTCATCAAATTACTTGATGTGTGAATGTGCAGTTGTTTCACTCTACTGCTGCTGTTACTGCTAAGTAAAGCACTCTTTCTTTGTTTAAATCTGGGAATTTGCATTACAGCAGTTTGCAACATGACTGGAATTGGATTCCCGCAGATGCAGCTTTACAGAAGCATAGACCAGTCTAGCATCCGATTCACCCAGTGTGGATTTATTCCGTCAGTGGAGTAAGCATGAGGAATCTCATTCCTAGAACTGTTATTGTTATTATTACCTATCTCCCTGGATCTCGCATCACCGATACAACCTTGCATTTGCACAAAACAAAATTTATCTTTTTCTAGAGTAATTGATGTATAGGCCAACACCTCAAAGAGACTGCTTTGTACTGAAGTTCAAGAACTTCATTCTTAGGCATTTTGTGCCTGAGGCTAGTTTGTGCTTTTAAATAACTGCCTGCAGAGTTGTTAAGCTGCACTGCTGGGGAAAGCAACAAGGAGAGGGAGACCTCAAGGGAGAAAATGTGAGATCTTGTCAGAATTCTATTTTACATGTAATTCTCCAGTCAGAATTCAGTTGCGCTGTCAGAGCACACCCTTCTGCTCCAGTGAAGACTCCTGTGCCTTCACGCTGCTGATGGGCGTGAACAGACTGAGACATTTATGGTTAACACTTTCGAGTTAACATTAGGATAGTTTTCAAAGAAAAACAATATTTTTCATTTATTATGCAAAATAGTTCTTGCAATAATGACTTGTATTTTGTTGTATATCCTGTTGCTCTGGGGAGTTGAAGTTGTTCCTGTTGAAGTGGGGAACAGATCTTATGGTAAAAAAGCTTTGTCCGAGTCCCGTGTTGCTTTTAAGACCTGTATGAAGAATCCCATTCATGTTGTGTGCAAGAGCATTTATCATTGGCTCCAAATGAGTTTTGGCAGATTTTCTGGCTCATCAATAAGGAAAAGATTAGGCTGACCTGTGCAGGGAGTTAATATAATTGAAGTTTTCCAAAATGGTGCAATACAAGGGAAGATGGGCTCTCTATAAAATAAAAATGTAAGCACAAATGAATAGAGGTGATCAAAACTTCGTGAATTCTACCATTTCTGTTACCTTTGGTATCCAACTCCAGAACATCTCTCCTGAAAATTTCAATTAGGCACTGGTCAGTGAGCTGTTTATCCCAGGGTGCTCTTCAGCATATTGGAATTGATTAGCCAGTAGAGCAAATGATAATCCTTAAACATGCCTGTGGGCTTTGTTTTCATCTATGTTTAAAAATTATTTTCCTTGATTTTTTTTTTTTTTTTTTCTCCTAGCATTGATTTAGAATAACTTACTATGTAATGCAATGACTCTGGATATATCCAGATTTATTGGGTGCTCAGGTAATTAGAAACTATAAATTATTGCTTTAAGGGTCCCAGAGTATACAGGTGAGATGTTAGGAGATGCTAGACAGGCTCTGCTGGCTGCAATAAGAAGGGCAGTGCTGACAACAGTATATTACTGGTGCCTTTGGCACTGACAAAATATGATGATATGAGAGGGAACCACAGTGATACTGATGATATTAGGACCATTGCTGGCTTGCTGACAGTCATATGTCAGATAGTTCTGACTAAGTTACAGATCTGTGCATACTAAGCTTTTTATGCTGTGCATGGATAAGAGAATCCAAGGATTTTCAGACCAAGACAAACTATTTTCATCTTGCTTTCTATCTTTCAGAATAGTGGTGCTGAATGCTACTGAGAGGTCAGCAATGCTGAGTGAACTCTTGTGGCGTTTGGCTGGTAGTGTCTATGAGGCTGCACTTGCAGCTTGGTTATCGAGCTGACCACCGCCCAGCACTGCCAGGCTTTGGTACTGGTGCTGGCCTAATGCATCCTAACTTTAAAGACAGCATTGTGTTCTCTCCAGAAAATTAGAATGGCACAAATAATTTAGCTAATGGTATAACTAAGTGAAATCAAAGATGATGCCAGCAGTCAGGAAGGGCAGGCAAAAAAAATGGTCATGCAACCCAGAAACTGTTTTGTCTTGTCTAAGCTAAAACTGAGAGTTCAATGATTCTTTTTTCCTTTGACTGATCCTAGTACCTACATTCTTAAATAGCATATGGAACCCATGACCTTGCCTGTCTTTCATTCACCTACTTTTAGGCAAATAAGCTTGTTTTACTTTGGTCTAGGTCTCTGTCAATTGTATCTGAAAAATCTCTGCATCCATTTACATAATATACAGATTCAATAAGGGAAATCTCTTGAAATCTGGATCTCAAGCGCTTGAAAGCATGTCTCTTATATAGAGTTCCACAATTCAATAGAATTATCTGTTCTCTGTGTTGCTGACCACAAATTCAAATGCTGAGGAGCAGGTGTGACACCTAAGAATAACAAGTTCATTCTCATATTTCATTTAAAGTAGATCAAACATCTCAAAAACTGTCTCTATCTGAACCAGTGAGAGTGGAGACAGATTTTATTGCTCCTTTTTAAGATGCTTGGACCTGCAGATACGTGCAAACACTGTGAACAGGTAGGCAAATTACTAGGCAAATAGTACAAGATGCCTGAGAAATAATACTAATAAACTCCATGACTAACCTAATAACCATTTGATTTCTTTCAGAATTTTTGCTTAAATTTTTTTAATAGCATTTTATAGACTCAGGAACCTGCTAGTGGTTAGTTTGATTTGGGCTTATCTCTGCTTTCATTGAATTAATACCTAAGAAAGTGACATTTCTGTACACACTTCAAATAGCAATCCATAAAGGAAATGGAAGAAAAATCCAAACAGTTTTATGCAGCTTACTATAACTGATAGTCCTTGAGAGAGGACTGAATAAATAATAGTAGACTAAATCACTTTGTAAACGTGGTTCAAAAAACTTTAAAATGATAAAATAAATCTCACTCTTTCACAGTTGATGTTTGTTTGTAGGTTGTTGTTTTTTTCCTCTTGCCCTTGCAGGGGATGTAAGTCGTTTGTTAAGTGCAGCCATAGAGTTAGTCTGCAGACTACTTTACCCAAAGCAAACAGTCTTTGTTCTTACCTTTCAAGTCTGCAATCTGGTAGGGTAGATGTGCATGACAAGTTTTTGATAAATAAAAGCATAATAAAATGTTGTTAGACCTTATTTTTCCCCAATGTATTGTAATATCAAAAAGAGTTTGGCGGGTACTTTGGTTTTACCGTGGCAGGTATGCACATAATTATTCCTCATCCTTGCAGATGTTAAAAAAAAAAAAAAAAAAGAGCCCCAAAACCACTTTGTTCCTGGCCAGGATTAAAATTGAGTCTCGCCTTGTGGTGGTATGAATTTCATCACCTAGCTATTCAACACATTTCATTCACTCAAAGTCTTTAACGGTTTTGAAAATAAAATGCAGGGAGGCAGGATTTTTTGAAGCCTCTGTAGCTCTCATTACCTTCTACTGACCTTACACTCAGGAACTGCATCTCTCTCTTTACGCTGCTTTTTTAATATCGTATTATGGGGACTGTCACACACTGAGAACAGAAATATCTGCATTCCTGTTTTCTTTAGATTTATGCATAAATAAAATTTAAAACTGTAATGCAAGGACTGAACATTAAAAACAGGAGAGATGGAAATTTCAAAGCTACCAAATAAGCTGGAGTGGCAACTATTGATGTGTTAGGAAGTTAGCAAGAAGAGAAGGGCAGAGGGATGACAGAAAGGAGAAGTGACGGTCAGGGTAGTGGTCAGAGACAGTGGAGGGGAAAAATGAGAGCAAAGCCTTTACTGACACAATAGCTCCATGAATGGCTAAATCTTTTGTGAGCAAGAGCCTTGATACAGGACTGAGAATCAAGTGTAAGATATCAGGAGGAGGACACTGAGGGTTTTAAAGGATGACTACTGATATCCCAAAATAAAGCATTGTTATGATGAATAGAAAAAGAAGAAACAGGAGATCGAACCAAAGGAAAAATAAATGGGGGCAGTAAGCAGATTAGCAGAACTTGGGAATTTTGGAAAAGAGGAATTACTTCATTTAAGAGAAGCAGGAGATTAGTACAAGAGTTAAAAGAAGGTAGGGGAAAAGTCACTGTCATAAGAATGGGGCAACAAAAGAAGTGTCTGTCAAGAAGGAGACAAACTTGTATGCAGAGTGGGAGATGCAAACAGCCTTGAGTCACAGCGACTCTGAGGATTCCAAAATAAAAGGAAGCGGTACAGGTCAAGTTGAGGAGAGACAATTGGAGAATGTCAGGAAAGGTATTCTGCGATCTGTATGACTTGATGTGATGTAGAATGAGATTCAATAGCTCAATTCATGTCACTTCACTTTTCTTTGTCCTTCGTCTTACTTCCTCACTTTGGCCCCTGCTGCTCTTCCACTAAATGCCTTTCTTTCTCATCTTGCTTTAGCCCAACACACTCCACTGGCTCAGCTGGAATCCCTTTGCCTGCACTGGGGTTTTTTAACTCTCCAACAAAGCCTTATGCAATTTTATGATTTCGCTTTGTAATTAATGTTGTGGGGTTGTTTTTTTTCCTTTCTACTGAGGAAAGAACTACCTCTTTCTTCCAGTAATAGTGAGACCCTTAACTTTGCATAAATCAAAGCAGGTATACAATACAGTAGAGTGAGCCAGAAACTGCTATTAGCAAATATGAAAATCCAGAGTTTAAACAATAAATTACTTTTCATAAATCAGAGCCATTCTCTCTGATACCAGTATCCTCTTCATAAACAAACTGCTGCTGATATGCAGTTAATCTATTAAATGGTTTGCTTTAGTTCAGAGACTTCATCTTTTATGACAAATTATTTTTCTAAGATACCAAATCTACTTTATTAGCTTCCCAAAACATGAGGCAACTATTAATTGGAGACATCTTCTCTTCCTTACCAATAAATAATCTGTTGCATGTTTTGTTGCAGTGAAGTCTTAGTTATGCTAGCTTCTAGCTTTGATTTCAGAAATTACCTTTCTGTATATAAAAGTAATCTTGGGAACCACTGAGCAATTGTGACCTCTGCTGGAAGCCTTAAAATTGATTCTGATAGATAGCAACCACTGGAAATCATTATTATGGTTACTTTAGGTACTGCTCTGCAGTGTGCTAGGCACTGTACAAATGGATTAAGAGGTTGTACCTACTCTGAGGAATTTACAGGATAAATAGAAAAGGCAAATACAACATAAATAGAAAATATAAATGAAACCAAACAGGTCATCAGTGGCAGGACTACACAGAGAATCTGTCTGCCTCTTAGACTGCTTGTGCTACCTCTGAAATAGTCTAAGATATTGATGAATAATTACCATGCTTAGGGACATGGCTATAAATATTCTGGTAAGACAAATACTCCAGATTCATAGTTTAAAAAAAATATCCCTTCAGGATTCTGTATAATTATTTCTGAATACAAAAGTGAAACAGGATAAAAATTTTGTTCAGGAAGAGATTCAGTATTGAGTTTCTGCTGGAAACGTTATGGCAGTCGTACGTGTCTGACAGGAGCCTTCTATGGAAGTACCAAGAAACATGTAGTCATTGATCTGGAATTGCCTTGAGCCACCCATTCATGATTCCAGGCCAGAGTAAATCCTGAAATGCTTGCAACCCCAGTTGAGGCTCTGCTTCAGCATGAAATAAATGTACAATAAAACCCAAATTTCATTTATATTCTTGAAAGAGACATTTACATTTGACAGTTTACAGTGAAGAATGAACTGATTGTGGAGTTTTAAAAAATGTAAATGAATTTACCACTCTTCTTAGAGTGGAACATTTGCCATCCTGAACATATGGTTCATTAAGGCTTCAGCAACTGTTTACTGTGGTTAAAAACAGGGTTATGGGAATTCTAAAAAGCAGTGCAGTAAGATCAGAACTCTTGATGTCAGAAGGCCCTGAAGCCAAGGCTGTCTCGCTTTTCCCAGTGCATCGCTGCCTTCTGTGATGATCCATACAATACTTTGCATGCTATTTTTTTAAATATCTTTATATTGTGGTTGTGTCAAAATCCAGGCATATTAATAAGACCATTTTACGTACAAGCATCATATAATGAAAAATTGGCCTGCCTGAAACTAGTTGTGAAATAGCAATAGTTTAGAACAAATACTAGTCCACTTATTGGATTGCCAGGCCTGGTTGTCATACTGGAAGGAACCAGTTCATTATCCAAATTAAGTCTTTAGGCACTATTTGAATAAACAGGAAAACTACCATTGATTTTTTGGCCAAGTGATGAGTTTAGCCCTACATAGCTTACAATCCATAAATAGCTCTTTTAAGAGAAGGGGAGAAGAGGTAGGGAAGAGTCAAGAGATGGAATGCCTGTCTATGATGGGGAAAGAGCACTATGAATCCTCTGCCTATTCTTTATCCTTTCAGCAAAGCAACTGAGAATGGTGTTGTCATTTCTTTAAATTCCCGGAAAGGGAGAATATTTCAGAGAAGACTTAAAATATTATTTACTGATGACAGAAATGAACTGGGAATGTTTCTCTTTTTCTCAGAAGAATAAGTCTTCAGGCAGTCATTTTTATGAACTTGTATGAAATATAAACCAAATGCAAAAATAATCACATTCTTTCTTTCCTATGGATTTTAATACGTTCCCCCCCTTCCTTTTTTTTTTTTAATGTATCTGTTTAACCCTTCTTGGCTTTTGCAGGGACCTTCAAATGTGCTTTTGTGTCATACCCTTAATAATCACACTTCAGCTAGATGCTCTGAATTATTCCAGATCCTTCCAGTACAGCTGTAGAAGTTACGGTTTGACACAGAGCTTGTTGCATGTAATTTTATAGTATCTGTTTATGCAGAAGGAAGAAAATATGTTTTGTGTATATTCTCTTGGCCTTTGCAAAAAATACTAAATAATTAGTATGGACTGCATGATAGGGGCCATAACGGATGAAGATGGTTGGCCAGATTACCATTGTCTACAACCCACTTTGACTTTTAAATTTATTCTTACACTTTTAATACAAGCTTACTTGAATTCTAGAAGTATATAAAAATGGTTTCTTCCCTCTACCATTCTCTTCCAGTATATTTCCCCACCTAAGACTGGCTGGTTTTAGTACAGTTTACCACAGATAGTGGAAAAATAATGTCCATCCATTTTAAAATATTCTAGTTGCATCTGGAGAAAGTGGGAATGTACATATCTCTCTTGCCCCACTATTTTTAATACAATAGTTTCATTTGATAATTTGCAGTCTTGGTTGCTTTCCCTGGAGGAAAGCATTCACAAAACAATTTCACACAATACTGTAATTATTTTCTCCGACTCTCTTTGAAATAATTTGCTTTTAGGGATAAGGTCTGTACTTTGACACAGTATATATGATATATATAAAATGTTATTTCTGACTGGGCATCTCAAATATATTGTTGTGCTGAGATGAAGTGGGTGTTTTTTAAGTTCCTCTTCGTTCCTCCCTATAAAATGACTGTAGGCATGTGCGTGCACTGATAGTTATGTGGGTGGGTAAAAGCAGTCCTTTCTTTTGAATACCTAATAATCTAATGAGGAGATGAACTATCAAAATGACTTAGCCAATGTCCCAAAATATCACCTACTGTTTATAGGTTTGGAAAGTTGCAGGAGACCTTTCTGTACACTGTTTGTATTAAAGTAAAACAGAAGATTTGTTTCTTGGCAAACAAACCAATGAATGGCTTGCATAGTGATAGATAGACTAGCTTAAACCGACATTTCACCTCATCCCATGCATTTCTGTGCTAGTAGCCCATAAAGTATGATGGAACAAGAACTAACAGGTAACAGAAAGTTATATTATTTCTTGGGTAAATCCCCCTCACCTTCATCAGTAAGAAGTACAGGGATTTTTATATCTGGAAGCTGTTGGTGGACCATAATATTTAATAGCAATTGAAGGACATTCTTTCATGAATTTCTGTTACCCTTTTTAATGCATCAATTCCCATTGACTTCCATGACATACACAATTTATGCTTAACGTCAAAAATCCTTTTAACTACAAATTCCAATTGTTTTAAAATCTACTGCCTGTTAATTTTGCTGACTAGTTTAACTGCTCCATGTTCACATTTTTCCTCACTATTTATTGATTTCCTCAGCCACCTATGCTGTCAGCAGAAGAATCCTAGGCACTGCATTGATCTAAGTAAAGTCCATTAATACTTACCAAGTCCAGTTTGTGTCATTTTCTCAAAGATGAACAGAACCATGCCTTGTCCTAACTGAAAATATAGTCTCTAAACACACAGCGAAAAAGAAAGAAATTGTGTTGATGTAGATAAGGTTGCATCAGTGCCCTAGACTGGCAGAGGGATTAATGTGGTATGAACATGCCACTTCCCAGCTGAAGACTTGGTCACTTGTCACCTGTTCTCACACTTTTTGATAGGCCAGTGGTTTCAGCCCTAACATTTTGACTAACTTCCAGATTACATAGAATTCCTTCATCCTTTTAGGCAGATGCTGTATATTCCATGCTTCCTATTCCAAAGCATTTATTTGTATAGAGGAGCCCAACACAATTATAATGCTGTAATCCTGATGTAGCTGAGTGGATGGGAGCAGGAATTCCACTATTTAACTAATAAAGCTCATTTCATTTTGGGGGGTGGATTTGTATATAAAATTAATGATAGTGTTGTTACTCTTGAATGAGATTCTCATATAAGGGATTAGGCTACCATCATGCTAAAATGAATTACAAATCAAGAGATTACTATTTTAATTATTAACATCACTCATTACAAAATACAATATTTATAAGGGTTTGGCCTACAATGTATTCCAGATCATTATCATTCTTCTTACTGATTTACTCTGCCTAATACCTTTTTACTAAATGTAAGGAGCAACTTGAATTATTATTTTTTTGTCTGTGTCAGTGACAGCCTGCAAAGAGAAAGGTAATAGGTGACCTTTTCAGAAAAATGGAACATATAGAAATTAAAAAGTAATTGTAGTGACCGTCATTTGTAGCAAAATTTTTATCAATTGCTTGATTGAAAAGCTTGATCAGTTAAAAAAAATTACTTCTCCAATCTCATTTTGATATGCTTTACTAATGAATAGATGACTCAAGTGTAGTATGAGAATTTTTGCTTGGCTTTGCAGGGGGGAGTTGTTTGCTTGAATGTCTCTGCTTTCAAACCAAGGAAGGTGTTTCATGCATTAGTGTTTTGCAGGGGTGAAGACAAAGAATGCTATACTTTTTGAAATTGCAATGAAAAGCCTGCAACTAATTTGTCTTTCCAATGAAATACAGCATAGCAAAAAGAATTATATCGTTTCAAAGTGCATATTAAGATAAAATTCTGATCTTTTTGAATTTACACTGGCATTCTACTAAGGACTTGCATGGAGAAGGATATTAGCCCTCAGTTCTGCAAGAACGTATTTTTTGGAAGCCTTTTAGAGGTTGTGCAGTAATTTATTAGATCCAGCTTTGAAAATGATTTTTTTCCAAATCAAAGCCTTTTTATTTTACCATAAGCTTGAGTGCTGAACAGACAAGTAGAATGAGATTGGACTAGCCTGATGAAATACTTGAAATGGGAGAATAATCATGTCGGGCTCCCTTTGGAATTACTGGGCAGAAAAAATGTCTAACCCAGTCTCTGGAGGAGCTAATCTGTCATTGAGCCTGATGTGACTGTGTGCCCAACCAGAGTCCCTCTAGCTGATGGGCCTGAACTACAGTCAATCTGACTCAAAGATGGTAGATGAAGAATATTTTTGAAGACTTCGAGGCAGGACAGTGCCTGCATTTTATTTGGTCTGTGAATAATTAAAATACTTGGAAATATAGGGTCTTAGCTTTCTGATAGCTATAGGGTGCATAGTCCAAAAGGGGCCATAGGTTAGATTTTGCCACAAGCCGTAAAGTTAACCTTGCAGATCAGCAATTGAAAATGTGATTTTTCTATAAA
>KZ508991.1:12558-35335 GCA_002844005.1 Limosa lapponica baueri | reverse complement strand
GAATGGCCAACGGAATATTCTGTACCATAGATGTCATGCTCAGTACATAAATGGAGGTTGGCCGAAAGGGGGGGGTGGGGGGAAATCCGTGAGATCTCAAAGGTGCCAATTCACCAGGAGGTGAGAGTGACTTGTGTCATTATTATTGTTATTATTGTTGTTATTATTATTATTTTCCTTTTCTGTTATTGTTTCTATTAAACTGTCTTTATCTCAACCCACAAATTGAGTTTTCCCCCTCCTTTTTTCCCTCTTCTCCTTGCCCTTCTGGGGGGAAGGGGGAGAACTGTGTGAGCAGCTGCGCAGTCGCTGCTGGCTGGGGTTAAACCACAACAGATAGCTATGAGACTGGATTTTTTTTTTTTTTAACGCTTCCTGGCAAGATAAACAGACACTACTGTAGCAAAAGGTAGATCTATCCCACCTGTAATGACGCTTCCCTTGTGCCTACCCTGTGTTTGTACAGCTGTGCAGTCAGCTAGGTTACAGTACTGATATGGCTCACTGCATAGTCAAATATTTGTGCTGCCATACAGACAACAGGAAAAAGCAGCCCCCATCTTCTGTTGTCCCAACTTTTTGGTGGCAAGCTCAGTGAAAACTTAATGATCAAGATGTTGACAAAGAATGCAACCACAAAGATGGACAAAACAGTGCTTGTGAATCATTTGCAAGTATATGGAAGAAGGAAAACCTGAGAGAGGAACTATGTATTTCAAGTTCTTCCCTCAGGTAAAAGCCATTAGTCAAAAACAGTGATACTGACTGCTTAAGTTAGTTAACTTGATATCTGTAGCTAGAAAAAAAAAATCATGACAAGATACTGGAAATGTCAATATATGCTTGTACCTCACAATCCAGCATGATCTATTGCTTGTTTAAACAGTGTCTCCCTAGACTGGCATTCACCGCTACTCACCACCAGAAAATGGAGTAGACGATTATGTAGAGTAGAGATTGATGGTTGGACTAGATGATCTTAAAGGTCCCTTCCAACCTAGACAATTCTATGATTCTATAAATTCTTAAGATCTTAAGTTAAGATTCTTAAGATCTTAACTGCTGCCATGACACCATTCTGGTACAGAGGGTAATAAAATAAATAAAGAATAATAAATTTAGTATTAGCCTATGAGAAATTGAGAGGTGAGCTAGCTATAAAGTGAGGACACATCAAAGAAACAGCTCAAATACCAAAATGATAACAAAATATGTTTTACTTTCTTTTTAAACAACTAAGATGTCACACATTAAGACCAAGCTTTATCATTTGAAGAGGATTCAATCATTTTGGATTTATTAAAAAATATAGCATATTTCCTACTCAAACAACAGAATTTCTTTATTATAGAAAAAGTCTTCTGAAAGTGTCTAGATAAAAACCTTAAAATGTAAGCGAGAAAAGGTATTTTAAGGAGGTCCTTTAGGAAGTGCTTGCTTCCTTTTTTTAAAAAAAAAGAGCATGTCTGCCTCTCATGCAGACAGCTGTGGCTGAAGAGAGGATGCATTGCTCTCTCTTGTAAGAGGACTGACAGAGCTCCTTAATTAGCTCTTGCAAAACTGCTGCCTTTTCCAGAATTTCTGAAGGGGTTGCTGCTCCAAGTGTGAGTACAGCTGTGAACAGAGAGCATCTCGATGCCTCCTGATGGCTGAGGTGGCTGCCTCTCCAAGCCCTCTGCCAGAGGGCTCATCAGGAGGACCTGACAACCATGCTGAGGGAGGCCATGAGCTTGCCCATGGTATTCTCGCACTAGTCATCTGCTGACAGTAATGACTCAGTGTTTAGCCTTGCTCCTACTCCTGTTTAAAAACACTAAATTTTCTGGCTTGGTCCATCATGATCATTTTTAATATAGAGAGCAGCGAGGATGGGCTGCAGGGGTGGTGTCTACAGGGAGAGGCTGGGGCTGCCCCGTGCTGGACACAGCCGATTCCAGCCAGTTCCAATTCTTTCCAACAGGCCCACCCCTGGGCACAGCTGAGCCAATCAGAGAAGCTGGTGGCACCTCTGAGAGAAGGTATTTAAGGAAGAGGAAAAATGCTGCCCTGCCTCAGAGTGTGTGTGTAGGGAAAATCTATGCATTTAGGAAAACAGTTTGTTCAGCTGTGGAACCACAAGAACTGAAATGGTTTAACCTTGAGGTCACTGCACAGTATCATTGCAGGGAATGTATCAGAAGTTTTAGATTTCCTTCTGCGTCAAGTACAAGGATATATATTTATATATTGTACAGTTACTTAATAGGCTGGTTTTGAAAATCACATTTGGCCTTCCAGCTCAAATTTCTTTTTTAATTTCTCAAAGTGTGAGTTTTGTTCTTTATGGTACTTCTCATAAGGCAAAGACATAAATTTGTACAAGAAATCTTCCTAAGGTTTATATAGTTCCTATGAAGTAAGTGAATCTGCTATAAAAATTTTAAGGGCTAACTGCAGTAGAAAACAGGGTGGGAAGGGGAGGAGTTCTTCCCTATGGCATCTGTCAGGGTATTGTGGCCTGTTTTAACTTTCAGACTACATGTACCGGTCAGTTGATGTGTAATGGAGTGTCCACATTTATATGACTAAAATTAATATCAAGCAGCACCCAATGAGATTTAAGGCTGAAAGCTAAATATTTACTAAAGTTGGTTCAACCTGCTCTGTCCTGGTGGTTTGCACTGATTTTGAGCACTTCTGTCTGAGATGATAGATATGTGGATAAACAAGCTTAAGGGCCCAAATGTCTGGCTGTACACAGGCCCAGGAAAAGGCACGCAACTGCAGGACACTGTGCAGTCTCTGAGCAGCAATGCCTTGTCCCCTCCTGGCCTGCCAGGAGGCCATGGCCAAAGGAGGAGGGGAGTTGAATGGGACTGCACTAAAGGCTGCATTGGCTGCTCTACCCAGCCCATGAGCCGTGAGCCTGACCAACAGAAGACAAGGCAGAGTAGCTGAAAGGACAGGATGAGGTATTTGACCCCATCAGGAGGAGAGGGGAAATGGATTTTTCTTTGGCCCGTTTGAAAGTACTATGAGGGTGGCAGTGTCCTGGCTGCTGGTGGGTCAAGACAGCGGGCACTGACATGGGGCTATTACAGAGCTTGTTAAGGTCATTAGATGAGCAGGATCAAGAGTGTAAAAGTACACTGAAAAGACAAAGGAAATAATAAAACACAGAAGAAAATGAGAACAGAGATGGAGGAGAAAGGTAACATCCCAATCTGATTTTTATATTTCACTGATTTGTAAGAAGGAAAAACTCAACCCCTTTACATAAATCTTAGACTATGCCAAAAGAATTCAAATGTAAAGCCAAGTATTCAGAGTTCAGAAATGACAGGAATGAAGTTGCTTGTGTAATTTTAATTCAGCTGCTTTGTGTGTATACATTATGATCATTTAATATATCCTTTAGTCTGTTGAAACAGAAATCCTGTTAACAATCGTAACTGTTAGTATTCCCAAAATCTCGAGTCTCCTAGAAGATGGAGAGGACTCATGCCAACTTTGAAGTCATCCCTCAGCTAAAATTACACAGGTAGTGTAGAAAGGAGTTAGGTTCCCCTGAACAGAATTCAGCTACTGTAACTTTAAAATCATCCTCTCTTTCATTTCTCTTCCTCTTTTTCCACTTAAAACCTACTTCTGTGGCTCTTCCTATAGCCTTTATAGTACAAGCCGTTTGTTGCAGGCAGGTAGAGCCTAAGTTTCCACTAGAAAATGCATACTTTCCAAGTAACAAAATAAACAAGGCTTCTTGGAGGGAGGTTTTTCTTCATTGCAGATAGTCTTCCAAGCAGATCCATCCTATTCATTGAATGAGACAGGAATTCTGTGCAAAAATATCTACAGTCATGTAATTACTTTATCATAATGTATATACACAATGAAGCTACAAAGTTTACCTGTGCATCCTCAGTTGTGGAATTTCTAACCCTTGAGAGCCTAATGATACAACCTTTCAGTGCAATCTCTGAATGTCCTTAAAAAATCTGAACTATAAAAGACAAATCCAACCCTGTGGCATCATATGGTCCCACATGGACCACCAGCAGGATGGAGTCATGTTGTTACTCAACTATTCAGAATAACCAGTACAATTTACAATTTATCACTGTTACACAGACAGCACTGGACACACGTGAAATGCAGATTGAGCCTGTGGGTTTCACTGCTGTGTTCTGACAGCAGAGGAATGACATGCTGGGTCTTTTACCTGCATCTAGAGGAAACACCTGCCCTGCTGAGCACACTTCCTATCCAGTTTCACCTATCAGATTTGAACAGTTCTGCCCCTTCTATCACACCCCATTTCACTCTCTCCTCTTTTGACTCCTCAGGTCTGTATTCTTACCTTTGACTTGCCAGCTCCAGCTTCTAAACATCTGTCCTGGTTTGAGATAAAACAGAACCAATTTTCTGTTCAGTAATTTTACTTTTCAGTAAAGCCTCTTCTAACTAAGTGCCCTCTCTGAAATTAACAGCATATTTTTCAGACAGTATCTGCTTCCAGAGTGATAAAACCTGATTGTTTATAATTTATGTGAAGGAATGGTATGCAGAGAGGCTCTTGCTTATACTTATTGCTATAACAAACAAGGTCAGTTAATTTTGTTATTTGCCCTGCTGGAGGGACGGAAGTGGAAAAGTGTAGAGGGGTTGCACCTGCAGGGAGGAGTGGACAGGACAGGTGACCCAAACCTGACCAACAGGGTATTCCATTCCATCTGCTTCATGCTCAATATAAAAGCTGAGGGATCAAAGACTCAGCACTCTTTCTTCAATGGCTGGCATCTGAGGAGGACTCTGTTCGTCTTCCTTTGATCCCGATCCATGCATTCCTGAATCCAGATCCAGAATCCAGTTCCTGTCCATTGCTGAGTCCAGTCTGGGACTTTCCCAGTGCCTGCTGGTGACATGACTGTCATCCTGGGAGCTCAATACAGTTTTGTATATATTTCATTATTTTCTTTTTATTATTGTATTAATATTTTTATTAAAGTAGTTTAGTTTCTTCTTTTAAACTCATAAGTCTCTTTTCTCTCTCATCCTTCTGTCCCTGAAGGGAGATGCTCTCCGTTCTCTGAAGGGGAGACAAGTAAAAGAGAGCATCTCTCATTCGTTTCAGTGGCCAGTCCAGCCCATACTGCAAGAGATTTATCGGCGCCCAACATGGGGCTTGGCCGGGGCTCTGACAAATTGCCCAAATACGTCGAATTCTGGCTTGCCCAGTTGAGAGAATATCAGATTTTTTCTACAGGAGTCTTAAGGAGTTGGAAATTAAAACAGCTTGTATCATGTCATTCTTGGACAGAATATTGTATCATGTCTTTATAGGGTTTTGTTTAAAGTTAGTTCATACAATGCTGCTTATCCTGCTATATGTGTTGTAAAATTTATTGGCTCTTTGTGTTTATATGCGGTGGTTTAAAAGTGCTATTCTGCTGTTGTGTATAGTTCTGATCCATACTGCAATTGATTGGATAACTACTTCACATGCGTACCTCGGGTGTCACGTAATGGATTCTGTTACTAATTACACTTTCAATTTTACCTTGTGAAAGTTTACTTCTCCCTTTAATGCTCATGCCAAATTGACACCATCACGGTTTGGGCTAGGTTGGCCAATGACAAGACGACAGATGATCTCCGCCACCTCTCGCTCCAAGGAGAGGAAGAAGAGAGATCCAATGCTGATGCACCAACTGTAAATGAAGTGGCTAACAGAATACGACAATATGAAGACAGTCTCTCTTGTCCCCTCACTGTGGCAGCTGTGGAAAACATGACTAATAAAATGGAGAAAATGGCTGCACAAACACAGAAAATGATTGAGAAAACAGATGAGAAAAATGAGAAACTGCTTGAGAAAGTGCTTGATAAACTGTTTGATAAACTGTCCAGGATGGAGGAAAGATTCCACTCTTCCCCTGCATGGACCCATGTCACAGCCATTAGGAGAAGACGTTGTCCTATGAGACCGACTTGAGAGAAACAGAACACGCTATGAGATATCCTGTGGTTTTGCCTCTGTGACTATGGAGAGGACATGAGGAAGTGGGACAAAAAACCTATGTTGGCCCTACAGGCACAAGTGAGTAAAGGTAAACAAGTGAGCAAGGTAAAAAAGATAGAAAAAAGAATTTTTTCAGGAGGATGGCTACCCCGGTCTATGGTGAGTGGTTCTCTGGTCTGCGTAGGAACTCATCTGCTAATCATAGATACTATTATCAAGATTAGAGGGACCCTGCCTGCAGCCACAGCGTACCCTATTGCCATCAATTCATAAAGGGGTAGAATCCGTCACTATTTTTGGAGTGACAGAGGGGTCTCAAGAACTGTCTGTATTGGAGGCCAAAGTGAGCCTAACTGGGAATGAGTGGCAAAAGAAACCCTTTGTGACTAGCCCAGAGGCTCCGTGCATCCTTGGCATAGACTACCTCAAGAGAGGGTATTTCAAAGACCCAAAAGGGTATGGGTGGGCTTTTGGTATAGCAGCTGTAGAGACTGAGGACATTACACAGCTGTCTACCTTACCTGGTCTTTCAGATGACCCTTCTGTAGTGGGACTGCTGAGGGTTTGGATTCCCATCCATAACCTAATTCGTCGGCTAGAGACCCAAGGAGTGATCAGCAAGATTTGCTCACCCTTTAACAGCCCTACATGTAATAAAACCACAGCTCCCTCTACCCTCCTCTCCCCTCTAACCCCCCTGTTCTGAGCACAATACTAATTTTAGTGGATCCCTAATGGCCCAGCCTTGGAAAAAATAAAAACTCAGATACTCACAACAGAATGGGGAAAAGAAACCTGTTATCGATCTAAAAGCAGATTTTTTTTCATAGCACAGTGCTTCTACACCCATTGCACCTTACCTTTAAGACTGAAAAAGCCTTACAGGGAGAGCAGCACAAAACCCTGAACTAGAAAGCATGTTCTTGCAAATTTTTTTACAGAGGGGTTTCGCATAAGTAGGGCCTTTAAATATACATTTCAACTTAACATGGTATCTTAAGGAAAAAAAAAAGATAGCCCGAGTACTCCGATTTTTATTTTTACTTTAAGTAATACAGAATACTTTGTCCCTTTGTTCATCATTACAGTTTCCTGTTACTAAGACTATAATCATACATATGGGGAAGCCTGAGATTTTCTCTCTTGAGAACGTGCAGGGTTGCCTCAGACACAAAGAGCACATTGTTAAAACACAAGCACACTTAATTTTTGTGTGCATATATATATATATACATACCCAATGAGACTGAGACCTGATCTGGAATGGAACTCACATATCTCGACACCACACTTCATCCCTTCCTAAGCGTCTCTTAAATGATAACTTGATAACTTATGGACTAGAAGAGACAGCAGCTCCTGGTAATTACTTTAGGCCTCAAGAGCTTCAAAATTAAAGATATCTAAAAGAGTAGAAGAACTATGTCTCTAATCTGCATGAAGTGTTTTATTGTTTACATGTGCTAGATGGTCACTGATCTGGAATACCCTGGAAAACCATAGCCTCAGCTAAAATGATGTCCCAGGCACCTATATTAATGAGAAACTACTAGTAAATTAGTGTTACATCATGAGATAATGCTCTTCTCTTTGTAGTACACTAATGCATAGACATAGATTTGGAAAGCTGTGATTTAAAGAGTGATCAGCTAAGAGCTTTAAATCAAATTACAGTCTTAAGAGACAATCATAAAGAATAAATGTTTTCCAACAAAATTTCCATAAAAGTGATATCTGAATTCTACTTCTTACTTTTACTAATTAGCAAGCAGCAGAAACGCTCTAAAGCCAGTTAGGTGTCATTGCCTCCCCCAATTACAAGTGATGGCCTGTTAGAGTATTTTAAGCTATTCCAATCTCTACGGCTTTGAGACTGCATACTTCCTCAAGTATTGGCTCGACATCTGCAAAGATAATGGGAATTGTGGTAGGTTAAGCACTGTTTGGGAGGGAGAAATCACAAGCACACACACACAAAACATTCATCTGAGGTTTGCATTGAGACATGAGAATAAAAATAATCTCAATATGATGAATGTGAAGAACTGAAATGTTTCTTTTCAGCAAAACTAGGATTTCATCCAGAGAGCTGGTCTATACAATCTTTATAACGCATGGAAATACTGAAAAAGATCAGTTGCAACCTTAAGGTATCATGAATACCTTTACTGTATGAGCATGGAAATCATCCCCCATGGTGTTCAGGACACCCATTTATGCGTTGCAAGGCCAGAATACCTGTTTTAGATTTCTCATGCTTATTTCATGGTCTTAAAACTACGGTGACAGAAGATAATTTAAGCATGGTAGAGATCTCCATGCATTGCTGCCTGACAAAGTAGTTTATTAACCATTTCAAGCTGATTTACATACAGTACATCTGTCTAGGTATTTATATCTTAGTAACTTTTCAGAAAATCAAGTTTTGTGGGTGTTATCTATAGTAAGTAATGTTGATCTGGTTTTGTTACAATCTAACCACTGCTACAGAAGACAGCGTGAACTACTTCGCTGCCATTTCTTTCCCAAAATATGCGTCTCAATTCACCCTTGAGACAGCAACATGACCAGGAACTGCAGTAACACTAAACTACTGCCAAGAAGCTGTACCTTCTGCTCTATTATCAGCAATATTTCTGTGCCAGAGGAGCACAGCTGATGGAACTGTTGCTAAGACACTGTTTTGGGAGAGCTATCGTTAAGCCTTGTGGGAGAGGAAAAAGACAAGTTAAAGAACCTGAGACAGATCGAATTTAATGGTTAGCAATACTTCTGGCTCCTAAAAGCTTTATAGTGCTAATGTCTTGTTACCCACTGAGGGAAAGTGCAAAGTTTAAGGAAAATACTTTGGTTTCGAAACACCTAAAAAAACAAGTCAACAGGTAGCAAACCATATTCCACAGCAAGATTTGTCTATCCCATATACTCAAACCATATAGATTTTTCACATATTTTTAGATTTTAAAGCTTCTCTCACTGGATTTTAACCCTGGGTCTTTATGCGATCTCTGTTTCATTCTTCTTCACTGATTCCCACCATTCTCCCACCTGCCATTTCTCTCTCTGGCCCTTAGTCATGATTTCCACTTGGAGTTCTGACTCTTTTCCCATAATGTCAAAAGCTGGTCTGACTTTTTGTCAAGCTGGTCCCAGTCTTAAGGTCATCTTCTCTCTTCCGCCTGAGCTGTAGAATGACACTAGATCAATCTTTAGAGATTTGTAGGTAAATTTTCCAAGTGTGTGTGAAAAGTCATTGTTTTTTCAGTTTAGCCTGGTGTAAACTGGACCAGCCTGCCAGAGGAATAGAAGAAGACTAGCAGTGAAAAAAAAAGATATTTGGAATGTTTATGGTCAAATTTCAGTTTTCTGCTTCACAGCATGAATATGTTAATGCTGGAAAGGAAGCTTGGGCAAAATTTTCTTACACACACAAAAAATGATGTATATGCTAGAACTTCATTCTCAGCAACAGCTGAAGTCCAGGTGCATTGAAACTCTGTGGAAATAGTTGGAAGTTCCAGATGTTCATTATGTTTCATTTACAGAAATACAGCATCTTTTTCTCCAAATATGACTCTTTGAAAGTCTCAGAAAAACTCATCTCTAAGAAGGAAAACTCATGCAGAAAATGAAGCAGTTTCTTCAAACATTCAGAGAGATTCTATTGTTAGAACATCTGCAAGAATTTTTAAAAAATAAGTAGGAAAGAAGAACTGTTAAAAACAGTCTCCCATAACATCTTCATAGATAAGCTTAGGAAATGTGGGTTAGATGAGTGGACAGTGAGGTGGATTGAGAACTGGCTGAGTGGCAGAGCTCAGAGTGTTGTGATGAGCAGCACAGAGCCCAGTTGGAGGCCTGTCACTAGCGGTGTTCCCCAAGGGTCAGTACTGGGTCCGGTCTTGTTCAATATATTCATCAATGACCTGGATGAGGGGACAGGGTGTACCCTCAGCAAGTTTGCTGATGACACAAAACTGGGAGGGGTGGCTGTGATGCCATTCAGCAAGTCCTGGACAGGCTAGAGAGTTGGGCGGAGAGGAACCTGATGAAAGTCAACAAGGGCAAGTGTAGGATCCTGCACCTAGGGAGGAATAACCCCATGCACCAGTACAGGTTGGGGGCTGACCTGCCGGAGAGCACCTCTGTAGAGAGAGACCTGGGAGTCCTGGTGGACAACAAGTTGGCCATGAGCCAGCAATGGGCCCTTGTGGCCAAGAAGGCCAATGACATCCTGGCGTGCACGAAAAAGAGCGTGGCCAGCAGATCAAGGGAGATCATCCTCCCCCTCTACTCTGCCCTGGGGAGGCCCCATCTGGAGTACTGTGTCCAGTTCTGGGCTCCCCAGTTCAAGAAGGACAGGAAACTACTGGAGAGAGTCCAGCGGAGGGCTACAAAGATGATCAAGGGAATGGAGCACCTCTCTTATGAGGAAAGGCTGAGAGACCTGGGTCTTTTTAGCCTGGAGAAGAAAAGACTGAGAGGGGATCTCATCAATGCTTAGAAATATCTAAACGGCGGGTGTCAGGAGGATGGGGCCAGACTCTTTGGTGGCACCCGGGGACAGGACAAGGGGCAAAGGGCACAAACTGGAACATATAAAATGGCATCTCAACATGAGGAAAAACTTCTTTACTTTGAGGGTGACAGAGCACTGGAGCAGACTGCCCAGAGAGGGTGTGGAGTCTCCTTCTCTGGAGATATTCAAAACCCGCCTGGGTGCATTCCTCTCCAGCCTGCTCTAGGTGGATCTGCTCTGGCAGGGGGTTGGACTAGATGATCTCCAAAGGTCCCTTCCATCCCTTACTATTCTGTGATTCTGTGTAATTATTCTAAGGCAATCTCATATTTTCTAGTGAATGAGTACTTCATATACTACAAGCTTTCAGACCCTTAGAAATAATCATAAAAATATTAACCTATTATTTCAAAGATAGAAATAATAGGAAGAATGGGTACAGAAATCATGGATTATGTCTGGATTTGTTAGGAGTTCTACTAGAAATCACCTTGGTCTTGTTGTCTATTATGTAAATATGACTGAAAAAGCTTTTTTATAAGTATATGGTGTCTCAGATGTGATCCACAGAGGACACACTAGAAAAGAAGACTCTGCGTGCAAGTACAGTTTTGCCAAGGCAGGCAGGCCATTGGAGAGGTTTCAGATCCACAGTGCCGTTATTGCTACATTTCAAAACTCATAAGTAGGAAATACACTGTGTTTTACAGTATTTTCAGCATCTTCAGCTGAATGCAAAAATATCTGCAATGATTTTAGGAAGCAAGGCTGAGTAATTTATATAGATAAACTCGGAGTACTTAGACAGAAATGACAAGCTGACATAATCAGTCTACTGGCATAAGCTGTTCTTTCTCTGTGGTCAGAAAAAACACAGGAGGAAATGACAGCCACTGATAAACCTGACTAAGAAATGAAAGCATCACCCAGGGCTCAGTATCTTCAAATAAATCCTGTAGGAGTGTAGTGCCACAGAGCTGTGTAGGAGATAGTTGATATATTTCTGGTGGTAAGAGAATGAAATGTTGGAAGTTGGTGCCAGAAAACTAGCATTCACTGCCAACTGGATAGAGTTAGAAATATTGGACCATAAGGCATCTCAGGGAATTGTGTCATATAGTTGCTTTCAAAAGCAAATGTAGTCCTAGTTTCAGAGTACCACATTTACTTGAATGTAAGGCAACACTTAAGTTTCTTCATCTATTCTGGAAGAAAAAAATGGTGAATTTAAATTCCTCCAGAAACCCTCCAGGACCACCTGATAGGACAGTGAAGATTTTTCTAGACTGATGAAAATTCAGACAGAAACCTTGGGCTCAGGGAAGAGGATGCCATTTACCCTCTTCCCCTCTTTTCTCTACTTCATTTATAAATTAAACAGATCCTGTAAGGGAAAATGTAGAAGTGATCCCACTCACTGAAAGAAGCATGTGTGTAAGGAGGGAGACTTGTGATTAGACAGGAGAAAGGAGGGCAAGGAAAAGGCATAAAAGAGTAGGAGGAAGGAAGAGACACAGAATAGCAGCAATGTATGACACATGAGGTGCTGGCTCCCTCATCTTCGAAGGGAATAAACATCCTTGGTTTCCTTAGGGATTTTGAAATTTACACTCATCTGGTATTAAACCAAACAGCAGCTGATGTAAGGGAACAGCAGTAGTACCCCAGCCTAGAGCTTTGGAGAAAGTGGTGTCTACAGGCTGTGAGCCACCAGAGGAAGGATGTCTCCATTCTTCCAGCTACATTCACCTCTCCCACATGGAGGCACTGATGGCCAAGTCCTGTGGTTACTTTTCAGTCATTGTTTCTTTTGCACCCAGTACTTATTTTGGAAGGCTAATCTTGAAGTTACCAGCTCCTTGAAGATCAACAACCTTTGGAGTGCCAAGAAAAAATATTGAGTTCATACCCGTTTGTTCTTTTTCCCTTTAATAGCTCTTTTTGCTCCCCTGCTCGTTTTAGCCTCACTCAAAATAGCTGGAGAGCATAATAGTATGCTGTATTGGATTTTAGTTTGATAAACCAAACAAGCCAATTTTTGTTTTTCTACTCTCAAATAACAGCTCTGAGATTCCCTAAACATCCTTAGAGTTTCTAGCTGGTTTTGGTGCAGCTAGAATTCCTTTTTTTGAATGTGCTGACTAGAGCTGAACAAGGAATTGGAGTTCAAATCTATTCAGTGCTTTATCCAGAGAAATGGGATTTCCCTGTCTCTCTCACAAGCACTTTGTCTTTTCCATAGGAATGGTAGCTCATAACCAATGTGCGATCAACCAATACAGATCTGGTTTTGCACGGAGAATACAGAGGTACCATGGAAGGTTAGTCAAAATGCAGACTCTTGTGGTGCTTCTTGCTTTTCCAGCTCTGTTCTGCTGCTGTTCAAGGACTTTGGCCAGGCTAATGGCCGTGTCAATAGTCAGCAGGCTTGAGATTCAGATGGCACAGCCATCTGTTTTTTTATCATCTACAGGTATCCCACCAGGAGGTTCAACCCAACACTCCTTTCAGAGGTATTGATACTGCAGCCAAGTTTACAGGTGTTGCCCCAGATGGTTGGCCATTCAGGGCAAGGGTGTCAGAACAGGATTTAGCAGCTCAGTCATTGGCTATGAATATACATGCTAGGAATATGCTGCTTCAGAGCAGCAAACAAGTCTTTCTCTTGCACCATTCTATACTTTGCCCTGCCTGAAACCATCCATCTCTTGTTTGATGGTGGCATTGCTTGGTATCTTGCAAAGTTACAGCCACTGACCCGCTCATAGTTTCTATCAGGCAGCATGTTCTACAGCTCAAGACTGTCTCCATCAGAGTGCTCCAGGCAAAGAAAAGTGTTCTAAAACAGCAGAGGAAAAAAACCAAAACAACCAACTTAGAGCTGATCCTCTTGTCATCACTATTAAATTTCTCCATGTTATATTACTCCAGTCTTCAAGACTAGGTGATTGTGTATTGTTTCTGTTATGATTTGAGGAACCCGCAATAATTTATTGTTGTTTAGACAATCATTCTATCACCCGATGACCCCTCCCCTACCTGGCTTAAGAAGTTGTCCTCAATGCACTCCAGGAGTCACATTGGGTTGCCTATACCTTGCCATGCTACTTTTCCAGCATATGTCATAGAAAAGCTTAGGTTGTAAAAGACCTTTAAGAGCATCAACTTTTCCCATTTATTCCCAGTTAGGCTCACTTTGGCCTCCAATACAGTCAGTTCTTGAGATCCTCCCGTCACTCCAGCAATAGTGACGGATTCTGCCCCTCTATGATATGATGGCATTAGGGTACATTGTGCACCAGTGTCCACCAAGGCTCTATACTTTTGTGGTTAAGGAAAATACTTTGGTTGGGAAACACCTAAAAAAACAAGTCAACAGGTAGCAAACCATATTTCACAGCAAGATTTGTCTATCCCATATGCTCAAACCATATAGATTTTTCACGTATTTTTAGATTTTAAAGCTTCAAACTGGCTTTGTGAAAGTTATTACATCCTAGAGTTTAGAATTAGCATGATTTGTCAATTCCCCTACAACTACAGTATCCTCTCTTTAAAATGGGACTCTCCATCCTGAATCATAAAATAGTTTGGGTTGGAAGGGACCTTTAAAGGTCATCTAGTCCAATCCTCCTGCAATGAGCAGGGACATCTTCAACTAGATCAGGTTGCTCAGAGCCCCATCCAACCTGACCCTGAGTGTTTCCAGGGATGGGGCATCTACAGCCTCTCTGGGCAATCTGTTCCAGTGTTTCAACACCCTCATTGTAAGAAATTTCTTCCTTATACCTAGTCTGAATCTACCTTCTTTTAGTTTAAAACCATTACCCCTTGTCCTATTGCAACAGGCCCTGTTAAAAAGTTTGTCCCCATCTTTCTTATAAGACCCCTTTAAGTACTGAAAGGCTGCAATAAGGTCTCCCCAGAGCCTTCTCTTCTCCAGGCTGAACAACCCCAACTCTCTCAGCCTGTTATAGAGAGGTTTTCCATCCCTCTGGTCATTTTTGTGGCCCTCCTCTGGACTTGCTCCAACAGGTCCATGTCTTTCCTGTGCTGAGGGCTCCAGAGCTGGACAGAATACTCCAGGTGGTGTGTCACCAGAGCGGAGTAGAGGGGGAAGAACCACCTCCCTCAACCTACTGGCCACACTGCTTTTGATGCAGCCCAGGACACGGTTGGCTTTCTGGACTGCGAGTGCACTATGCCTGCTCATGTGCAGCTTTTCATCTGCCAGTACCCCCAAGCCCTTCTCAGCAGGGCTGCTCTCAATCCCTTCATCCCCCAGCCTGTATCGATACTGGGGGTTGCCCCGACCCAGGTGCACGACCCTGCACTTGGCCTTGCTGAATCTCTTGAGGTTCACACAGTCCCATTTTTCGAGCTTGTCCAGGTCCCTCTGGATGGCATCCCGTCCCTCAGGTATGTCAACCACACCACTCAGCTTGGTGTTGTCTTCTAACTTGCTGAGGGTGCACTCGATCTCACTATGCCATTGATGAAAATATTGAACAGTACTGGTTCCAATACGGACCCCTGAGGGACACCACTTGTCCTCAATCTCCATCTGGACATTGAGCTGTTGACCACTAACCTCCGGATGTGACCATCCAACCAACTCCTCATCCAGCAAACAGACCAGCCATCAAAACCATCTCTCCACTTTAGAGAGAAGGATGTTGTGGGAGACGGTATCAAACGCATTACAGAAGCCCAGAGAGATGACATCCATAGTTCTTCCGTTGTCCACTGATGTAGTCACTCCAGCATAGAAGGCCACTAGGTTGGTCAGGCAGGACTTGCTCTTGGTGAAGCCATGCTGGCTGTCTCAAATCACCTCCATGTGCCTTAGCATAGCTTTTAGGAGGATCTGTTCCATGATCTTCCCAGGCACAGAGGTGAGGCTGGCGGGTCAGTAGTTCCCAGGGTCCTCCTTTCTACCCTTTTTAAAAATGGGTGCAGTGTTTCCCTTTTTCCAGTTGCCGAGGTCTTCACCTGACTGCCATGACTTTTCAAATATCATGGAGAGTGGCTTGGCAACTGCATCAGCCAATTCCCTCAGGACTCTGGGATGCATCTCCTCAGGTCCCATATACTTATGCATGTTCGGGTTCCTCAGGTGGTCACAAATCTGATCTTCTCTTACAGTGGGAAGGACTTTGTTCCCTCAGTCCCTGCCTTGCGGTCCATCCACTCAATAGGTGCGGGGAGAGAGATTGCCAGTGAAGACCGAGGCAAAAAAGTTGTTGAGTACCTCAGCCTTCTCCTTGTCTGTAATTACCAGTTTGCCAGTCATGTTCATCATGACGGGTATGCTTTCTTTGACCGGCCTTTTCTGGTTGACATACCTGTAGATGCCCTTCTTATTATTCTTTGCGTCCCTCATCAAGTTGTGCTCCAGCTGCGCCTTGGCCTTCCTGACCCCATCCCTACACAACCGGGCAGTATCCCTACGGTCTTCCCAGGATACCTCTACCTGCTTCCACTGAGCGTGCATTTCCTTCTTGCCCTTTAGTTTGACCAGCAGGTCTTGACTCCGCCACGCCAGTCTCGATTTCTTACACCTAGGGATTGAGAGCTCTTGCACTCCATGGAAAGCATCCTTAAATATCTGCCAGCTCTGTTCTGCTCCTGTGTCCCTGAGGAGTTCCTATTGACTAACTCCTTGAAGAGCTGGAAGTTTGCTTTCCTAAAATTCAGGGTCCTAACTTAATTCATCACCTGACCCATATCCCACAGGACCGTGAACTCCAATAGTGCATGATCACTGCAGCCCAGGCTGCCTCCAGTCTTGACATCACCAATTAGCTCACTTGCATTGGCGACCAACAGGTCCAGTATCGCATCCCCTCTGGTAGGGTTGCCTATTACCTGGCTTAAGAAGTTGTCCTCAATGCACTCCAGGAGTCACATTGGGTTGCCTATACCTTGCCATGCTACTTTTCTTAGGTTGGAAAAGACCTTTAAGATCATCAACTTTTCCCATTTATTCCCAGTTAGGCTCACTTTGGCCTCCAGTACAGTCAGTTCTTGAGATCCTCCCGTCACTCCAGCAATAGTGACAGATTCTGCCCCTCTATGATATGATGGCATTAGGGTACATTGTGCACCAGTGTCCACCAGGGCTCTATACTTTTGTGGTTCTGATGTGCCAGGCCATCGAATCCACACAGTCCAATAAACTCGATTATCCCTCTCCTCCTCCTGGATGAGGCAGGGCCCCCCTACTTTCGACTAGAGGGCCCACCACTTCCATCCGTGACAGTTGCATGTCGTAAATCAGGCTCCAAAGTCCATCCCATCTCTGCCTTCTGGGGGACCATCCGCTGGAAACTGGAGCAGCACTTCTCCTGGAAGAACCCCCCCTTGGGGGTGTTTTACTCCACAACTCACGTACGTGTGTCCATAAAGCTGAAGTAGGTTTTCCATCCCAATTCCTCATGTTTTCTCCCCAGTCACGCAGGGTAGTCCACAGGATATGTCACGGGGTGTATTGCTTCTCTCAAACAGGTTTATCAGGGAAGCGTTTTTCCTTAATGGCTGAAACGCCTGTTAGTACAGGTTGGGAGTCCACACTATTCGCCAGATAGGATATTTTGTTGAGCACTCTACGCAATGATTCCTTGGAGTTATCAGATGCTTTTCTCACAGCTGAGACATCAACCTGCAGAGGAACACTCCGCAGTTTCTCCAATATCTCATCAAGCTGTTGCCTAGATTTTTCAGATAATTTTTCCACGGCTGAGACATCGACCTGCAGAGGGACACTAACCATTTGTCCAACACCTTGCCAAGCACTACCACAGATCTGTCAAATGGTTTTTCCTCAACCGAGATGCTGGCCTTGTCAAATGATTTCTCCAGTGCTGAGACACCGGCCTGTGGGGCAGAAAGAAGATTATGTGAGTAATGCTGCATTGGAGCATCCATATCACCCATCGTCAGTGCCTCATTGTCTTTCCAGCCAAATAATGCCAATACATTAGCATATGCCGCTGGTGCACTCAGTACCCACTTACGCCAAATGGGTCTGGTAATTTTGGATCTAATGGTGTCTGCGGGTTGTCCAAATCAGTAAAAAGCATCTCCCGCACAGCTATTTCCCTCAGATTCTTAACGCTTCTCTCAATAGTTGTCCACTTGGATGGGTGGTAGGTGATATCGTCCCTATAGGGATACCTGCTCCTCATGCTTAACAGGAGTCGCCTCCAGAGGGTGAGGGATTGTGGTGGTCTTCCAAGAGCTCTGTCAATACCCGATTCTCTAGCCAATGGTGCTAGCTGCTTGGCTTCTCTACCATCTAAGTCCAAGCTATCAGCCCCAGTGTCCCAGCATCAGAGCAGCCAAGTGACCCCTTGCCTTCCTGATGGCTGTAATCCTTACGTATGTCTCGCAGCTCAGTTAGGGTTAATGATCGAGTGGTTACCTCATCGCATGATGTTCCTGGTTGACTGTTGCTACCTGGTCCTATTGCATGTTTCCTCTTATGTACAGGGTTGACTGATACTGGCTCTGATTGAGTCTGTAGGTCAGCTGCATCATCCATCACCAAGGTTGGAGCAGGTTTAGTACCTGTTGCAGCTGTGGGTCCTGTTGTGGGAGCTGGCAGGGTCTGGATAGGATCACTGTCTATCATGGGGGCTGGCGGGGGCTGGACAGGTGCAATGTCTGTCACAGGAGCTGGTGGGGTCTTCGCTGTTGCAGTGTCTGTAGAAGGGATTGGCAGTGTCTGTGCAGGCGCAATGTCTGTTGCGGGGACAGGCGGGGTCTGTGCAGATGAGACGTCTGCTGCAGGGGCCGGCCAGCGGGGTCTGCACAAGATCAATGCCTGTCACGGGGGCCAGCAGGGTCTGCGCTGGATGTTTCCCTCTACCACAGATCCAGCCAAAGGAAAAGAACAAGCCCGCAAAACTAAACACCACAAGCACGGTGATCAAAACATTCCAAGGGTATTCCAAACTCTCAAACACTGTTGGTATTGACGCCACCGGAACATACAAATCCTCAAGCGATATTCCCCCCTTTGCTAAATGGCCCGTAATATGACCCAAGGTGTAATTCTGCACAATGCCCAACAGAGGGCTCCCGCCGTCCCAAGGTGAGTCCGACCGCGACGATTCGCGAGATGCCATTACGTGAATGACAAAAACCGGAAAGATTACAAAAGACCCGTTAACATAGCAAAATACCGCCACACAAGATAACAAGGCGATGGCTTTAACTCCACATTTAGAAACGATAAACTGCCCTAAACCAGTGACAAACGGCAATGAACTCTCCCACAGCTCCCAACATAAGTCTATACAGAGATACCAAAGGACTCTGGCTATAGTCCTTTTAAACCACTCCAACGGAGTCATATTTCAACAAATCTGATCAAATCTGTTTAAAACCTCAACCCTTAAAAACTCTCAAATTAAAAGCCTATGGTTCTCCCAGCACTATTTATATTAAGTGCAAAATATCACGTTGAGTGCCAAGTTCGTTAAAAGCCATCCAGCCAGCTTTTTACCCACCAAACAGTATGCCCATCCAAGCCCTGAGCACCCAGTTTCTCCAGGAGAATGCTGTGGGAAACGGTGACAAAGCTTTAGTAAAGTCCAGGTAAACAACATCCACAGCCTTTCCCTCATCCACCGTCGTGGTTTAACCTCAACTGGCAACAAAGAACAATGCGGCTGCTCACTCACACTCCCCCACAGCTGTGGGATGGAGGGGAGAATTGGAAGAAAAAGGCAAAACTTGTGGGTTGAGACAAAGGCAGTTTAACAGAACAGCAAAGGAGAGAGGAAAACAACAACAATAATACTGATAGAGAAATGTACAAAACACAATTATTGTACCACTGGTCAGAACAGAGAAGCCCCCATCCAGCTCCCAAGTGGGGACTTCCTGCCCCCTCCCCCGGCCAGCTCCCCCCCCCCCATATACTTGGCATGGCTGTCACATTGTATGGAATACCTGTGTCCCATGCCAGAACCAAGACATCCACTAAGCAGGTCACCTTGTCACAGAAGGAGATCAGGTTAGTCAAGCAGGACCTGCCTTTCATAAACCCATGCTGACTGGGCCTGATTACCTGGTTGTCCTTTACATGTCGCGTGATGACACTCAGGATGATCTGCTCCATAACCTTCCCAGGCACCGAGGTCAGACAAACAGGCCTGTAGTTCCCCGGATCCTCCTTCCGGCCCTTCTTGTGGATGGGCATCACATTTGCTAGATGCCAGTCGACTGGGACCTCCCTGGTTAGCCAGGACTGCTGATAAATGATGGAAAGTGGCTCGGTGAGCACTTCCACCAGCTCCCTCGGTACTCTCAGGTGGATCCCATCTGGCTCCATAGACTTGTGTGTGTCTAAGTGGTGTAGCAGGTCCCTCACCATTTCCCCTTGGATCACAGGGGCTTCATTCTGCTCCCCAACCCTGTCTTCTAGCTCAGGGGGGCGGGCACGCCAAGAACAACTGGTCTCACTACTAAAGACTGAGGCAAAGAAGGCATTAAGTACCTCAGCCTTTGTCACTATGTTTCCCCCCTGACGTCTAATAAAGGATGGAGATTCTCCTTCGCCTTCCTTTTGTTGTTACTGTATTTATAGAAATATTTTTTATTGTCTTTTACGGTAGTAGCAAGATTAAGTTCTTGTTGGGCTTCAGCCCTTCTAATTTTCTCCCTGCATAGCCTCACAACATCTTTGTAGTCCTCATGAGTTGCCCGTCCCTTCCTTCAAGGGTCATAAACGCTCTCTTTTTTTCTCTGAATTCCAGCCAAATCTCTCTGTTAAGTCAGGCCAGCCTCCTTCCCCCACCGGCTCATCTTTCGGCACATAGGGACAGCCTGCTCCTGCACCTTAAAGATTTCCTTCTTGAAGAATGTCCAGCCTTCCTGGACTCCTTTGCCCTTCAGGACTGTCTCCCAAGGGACTCTGTCAACCAGGCTCCTGAATAGACCAAAGTCTGCCCTCCGGAAGTCTAAGGTGGCAGTCCTGCTGACCACCCTCCTTACTTCTCCAAGAATCAAAAACTCTACCATTTCATGATCACTATGCCCAAGATGGCCTCCTACCGTCAAATCCCCCACAAGTCCTTCTCTGTTTACAAACAGCAGGTCCAGTAGGGCTCCTTCCCTAGTTGGCTCCCTCATCAGCTGTGTCAGGAAGTTATCCCCAACACACTCCAGGAACCTCCTAGACTGTTTCCTCTCCTCTGTACTGTATTTTCAGCAGACATCTGGTAAACTGAAGCTCCCCACGAGAACAAGGGCTAGCGATTGTGAGACTTCTCCCAGCTGCTTATAGAATATTTCGTCTGCCTCTCAATCCTGGTTGGGTGGTCTGTAACAGACTCCCACCATGATATCGGCCTTGTTTACCTTCCCCCTGATTCTTACCCATAAACACTTAACCCTCTCATCACCATCATTAAGCTCTAGACAATCAAAACACTCCCTAACATACAGGGCTACCCCACCGCCTCGCCTTCCTTGCCTATCGCTTCTGAAGAGTTTATAGCCATCCATTGCAGCACCCCAGTTGGGCGTATCATCCCACCATGTTTCTGCGATGGCAACTATATCATCGTTTTCCTCATACACAATGGCTTCCAGCTCCTCCTGGATGAGGGGTGGTTGAAGTCCCCCAGCAGGACGAGAGTCTGCAAGCTCCTGTAGCTGGAGTAAGAAGGTTTCATCAGTAGGGTCCCCTTGATCGGGCGGCCTGTAGTAGACACCAACTACAAGATTCCTTTTGTTGCCTCCGTCTCTTATTCTTACCCATAAGCTTTCAACCTGCTCATGAGTATTCTTCAGAGACAGTTCTTCACAACCTATCAATTTCTTGGTGTAGAGGGCAACGCCTTCTTCATCTTCTTCATCTTCATGGTTGGAAAGGACCTTTGAGATCATCGCGTCCAACCAAAAAAAAAAAAAACCACAAAAAAAACCCACCAAACAAAAACCAAAAAAACCAACACCCCATCACCACACCCAACAATCTCAGGCACTAGAGCATACCCTGAAGTGCCACATCTACACGTTTCTTAAAGACTTCCAGGGACTGCGACTCCACCACCTCCCTGGGCAGGCTGTTCCAGTGCCTGATCACCCTCTCAGCAAAGTAATTCTGCCTAATATCTAATCTAAACCTCCCCTGCCGCAACTTCATACCGTTTCCTATGGTCCTGTCATTATTCGCTTGGGAGAAGAGGCCAACACCCACCTCTCTACAACCTCCTTTCAGGGAGTTGTAGAGGGCAATGAGGTCTTCCCTCAGCCTTCTCTTCTCCAGACTAAACATGCCCAGTTCCCTCAGCCTCTCCTCATAGGACTTGTTCTCTAGACCCCTCACCAGCTTGGTGGCTCTCCTCTGGACACGCTCCAGCACCTCAATGTCCTTCTTGTGGTGAGGGGCCCAGAACCGAACACAGTACTCAAGGTGAGGCCTCACCAGTGCCGAGTACAGGGGCACGATCACTTCCCTACTCCTGCTGGCCACACTGTTCCTGATACAAGCCAGGATGCTGTTGGCCTTCCTGGCCACCTGGGCACACTGCTGGCTCGTGTTAAGCCGGCTGTCCACCAACACCCCCAGGTCCTTTTCTGCTGGGCAGCTTTCCATCCACTCTGCCCAAAGCCTGTAGCGTTGCCTGGGGTTGTTGTGACCGAAATGCAGGACCCAGCACTTGGCCTTGTTGAACCTCATCCCATTGGCCTTGGCCCATTGATCCAACCTGTCCAGATCCCACTGTAGAGCCTTCCTACCCTCAAGCAGATCAACACTCCCACCTAGTTTGGTGTCATCTGCAGACTTACTGAGGGTGCACTCAATCCCCTCATCCAGATCATCAATAAAGATATTAAACAAGACTGGGCCCAAAACTGAGCCCTGAGGGACACCACTGGTGACCGGCCACCAACAAGATTTCACCCCATTAATCACAACTCTCTGGGCACGGCCATCCAGCCAGTTTTTTACCCAGTGAAGAGTACACTTGTCTATGCCATGATTCGCCAGCTCCCTCAGGAGAACGCTGTGGGAGATGGTGTCAAAGGCCTTACAAAAGTCCAGGTAGACAACGTCCACAGCCTTGCCCCCCATCCAGAAGTCGGGTCACATGGTCATAGAAAGAGATCAAGTTGGTCAAGCAGGACCTCCCTTTCATGAACCCATGCTGGCTGGCCCTGATCCCTTGGCTGCCCTGCACTTGCCATGAGAGCTCACTCAAGATGATCCTCTCCATGATCTTTCCTGGTACTGAGGTCAGGCT
>KZ508990.1:17513-45262 GCA_002844005.1 Limosa lapponica baueri | reverse complement strand
ACCTCACTGCTGTCCCAAAAGAAGCATGGAACCATTAAACTCTTGTTTACAATATATACACAAAGCTTGATGATGATTTTGCAGATACAAAAATCAAAGGGCTTCTCATGTTTGTTATTATTATCAAAGTGATTACTTGTGCTTCCTTTGCTGCATTCTCTGTTACCTGTTGCATTTTGAGCAAAAACTCCTTAGTATTAGAGTCATGGATGCATGCAAGGAAACTTCTTATCCAATTTCCTTTTAATATGCTAGACAGAATAACTTCTATTTATCAAGAAAAAGTTTTCCTCCCATTCTTCCTCCACCTTCTGCTGTATCTTAACATGTTTTTGAAAATGACAACTCCATTTTTTCCATGCTGTCTCAACAGTGATGCATGTAATGGCAAAATTGGTACTCTTTCTCACTGCTTTAAAATTAATATGACATCTATGGCTATGTCATTGCCATAATGACATAAAAATTCATGTTCAATTTCATGGCTAATTAGGGATTTCCAGAATACATCCTTCATTAGCTTACATTAGTTGCTCCTCAACGTATTGCTTTTTACTTGATATTCTAGAATTAATTTTGTTTGGATAGCTAAATTTGTTCAAATCCATTCAGTCTGACTTTTCTGTTCTGTTTGCTCTTTACCTTTCTCCCAGGCTTTTGGCATCAGGAAATTCTTTGTTACTGTTATTTTCTTCCTGGACAACTGGAACACTGGAAATGTATTTACCACTCTCGAACCCAGGAAAACCACCCATTGATGATGATTTCTCACTGGAGATGATTTGGGGGATAGCAGTCAGTTCTCAGATCTATATGACATAATAAATACTACATTTTTATTTTGAGAGAGTTTTAAAATAAGTATAAAACTCTTCTAATAAGCTTTACCAATGCCTTAAAACGCCTAAGTGTATCTATGTTTACATGAGCTGCTTTTGTGCTGGTGAAGAAGACAATGTCAAGGGAAGCTCTACAAAAATTGATACTAAAAAAGGTTAGAGATGAGAGAGAAGTCATTGAAAAGGGGAGAGTGAGACAAAATAATAACTGGCAGTAAAGATAGCTTGCAGCCATAGTTTTTTTCTCTAATCCAGCCTAAGTTCATATCTTTTATGGTCAACTAGACAGGAAAGGGTAAAATACTGTCAAGAGAGAAGACATGGGCACAGTGTCTAGTGAATATATCATGGTGTATATGATGGTGCATATCAGGCAAGTTACAGACCAGCTTGAAAAGAACATGAAGGACTTTTTGAACATATTACGGTTACTCTCTTGAAAATGTGTCCAAGATTCCCTCTGTGGAAACTAGGGTCCAGAAGGAGCGTGCTTGGCCCCTGCCTTTTTATGAAGTCAATATCTGTATGGGACAAACACTGAAGTACTAAAAAGCACCTCTATTTCTGACGGTACAGATGTTTATTTCTACAGGCCTGAGAAAGGGCAGACAAATGCACACAGGAGAGAACAAGTAAAATACTAGAAAGAAACTAAATAATTTTTATCCAGATGCTTTTAACAAGGTAGGAGTCTCCAAACATTAATATTTTAATTGTCACTAATTATAAATAGAATGCATTACAAAATGTTCCAGGAGACTTCAGCTTTGATTCCAGAAAAGCTGGAATGGCCTTAACTGAAATGTATCCCAGAGAATCTGAAGAGATAAAAGGACAACAGAGGCCAGTTTAGATCAGTAGGAACATAAAAAGTGCTATCAAGCTTCAGACTCTTAAAAAATTAAACAATATGCTAGTGGGGAAGATTAATGCAGGAATAAAAACAAATAGAAGCTACTTCCAAATCACAAAGACTGACTGCCTTTTTGCAAAGCGCTGTTATGTTAAGTAGTTATGAGTTTTTAAAATATATACAAAGTAAACAGAGTATGTGATATTTTCGGTTCTGAATGTCAAGAAAATTGTTAGAGAGAAGACAAAGAATTGCCAGATCTGTCAATTAGCTATATACATTTTACAGAACAAGTAAGTAGCAAATCTCTCTGCTAAGAAGCGTGTTCTTCTCATGCTGTGATCTTCTATTAAGACGATCTTTCTTGTAGCTGCCAAAGAAAATGTTTAAATGCTTCTTTGTGTGCACGTTGGCATTCAGGTCCCAAAGATCAGGAATGTGCAAAAGATGACGTGGAACTCTTTGTCTGCTGCCCTTTCTTTAGTCTCATCTGGTAGGTCTTGGAAGAACATTGTAAGACCTCCCCTGATTCACTGCTGAGACATGGAGTCCCATTTTTAAATGTGAAATAGAACATGCTCGTAAAAGTTTGTTGATGATAATTTAAGAAACATTGTAAATGTCTATGAAGCAGCAATACAATAAAAAGAAATGCAGAAAATTAGAAATGAAAGCAACATAAGATTTTTGAGAAAATGACATTGGGACATGCTTATTCTGAAACACTGATATTCAGTATGAAAATAAGAATGAAAAAAATTGGAATGAAGAAAATCTTCAAGGTCTGTACAAGTAACGTGCATATTTGTATTAGGGAAAAGACAACATGCTTTTAGTCTCCTATAAAGGTATAGAATCAGAGAATCACAGAATGGTTGAGGTTGGAAGGGGTCTCTGGAGGTCATCTGGTTCAAACCACTTCACCAATCTCAGCTCTCTCCACCGTTCTTCATACAAGAGAAGCTCAAACCCCTTAGTCATCCTGGTGGTTCTTCACCAGACTATTTCTGACATAGAACTAAAATTATCTCTTCCAGCTGAAATACGCTTTTCAGTCATTAGGACCCCTTTCCAGAATGACACTGAAACAAAGGACAGTGAAAATTAGAGTGAGGAGTATAAAATTTCCTGACAGAGAAATCTCTTAACCTCTGGGCTAACTTTCTAAGACAGTTACAGAAACTGATTTGCTCAGGACTATTATTACTGCACTTAATATCAGATCTTGCAGGAATCAGTGGTACACTAGCAGTGCAATGCATCAGGTGACTTGGTGGATCTTTTATCGTCCTCTTTGATGACTGTGATTTTCATACCTTACTTTCTGTTTACAGTAACATGTTTTCCAAAATAAAATACTCTTACATATTAGACATGTTTCATCACAGATACAGGATTAAAGAAAATGATAAAATAAATGTCCAGGTGTATGCATTCTCTTATAATTTAAACAATAAAAAGAAATTATTTTGATAAAGCTACTAGTTACCAGGAGCAGCCAGTGCGTTGTCATAGAAACATCAGGAAACAGTTGCTATAACACCTAAGAACTGTCAAGGCAGTATAGTGTTAAGAAGAAAGCAAGTTATTTAATCATCAGTAAAACCCACTGTACCTAGTATCCTAGAAACAAACATCTTAGTATTGTCAGGCCCCTCTGTTTGAAACAGTCCCTCTTCAGTTTCTATAATTATTCTCTATTCTTTTTTAACCTTGCCTCCTTCCTGCCTTCTCCTTCAGTCTACCTTCATGACATCTGTTCCAGTTGATCCATTATCACATTCCTTGGGTTCCCAGCTTGTCTTCTAATCTTCCCTCCCCTGTACTGACAACAAGCCCCTTTCCATGTCCGCTGTTTCACCTCCGAGTATGTCACACACCCTAATCAGAGATTTGTTCTCTTGAGTGGACAAAAAGCTGTAGAGAGTGTAGATATTTTGCAGCTTTGCAAGTGTTACTTGGGCAGCTGTAACAAAGATATGTTGCTTGGTCACTTGCTTGCTATTGAATGCAACAGGTAATGATTGAACTTTGCATTCTTGTCTCTCAATGGGCTGAAGACTAATGATTTTGGACATTGGATTATTACTGTCACTGTAGATCTTTCTATTGGTATTTGCTTGAGACGTGGATCATTAAAAATGCATTTGATGCAATAGCAGATACTGCAAGTATACATTTTTGTAGGAATTCCATTGTAATGCAGTATCAGATCTTCCATTAGATTAAAATATTTTCTTTGAACCTTTTATTTCCTTGTATTACCTAAAGACAGATGACGCATGTTCTCTGTTGCTTAAAAAAGTACTTATTTTCATGAATGACAAAGTAAAGTTCGAAGGCTGTGAAATAATTATTTTACTTTTGTTATAATGAGTGCCTTTTAACAAAAAGAGTTTGTGATGATACTTTATTATTCTAGCAAACTGCCACTGGGGCAGTTAGCTATAGAGTTACTTACATAAACATCTGCTGGAAGAGTGGGCTTGTGGGAAGTTTTTTTAAATACAACAGCTGAAAAGGGGCAGTTTTTTTTCTTGTTTAAAACTGAAGCTCTAACTCTACAAGAATAATTTCTGTCAAAAAATGTCAGCCATATAAAACTATGTTGTCTTTTATATGTGAATAATAAAAATTTATTTTCCCTGTGACAAAACAGAATATTTGTTTCTTATTCATAATGGATCTTTCCAGAAGATATAATTCTAAAGGAACTGATTAGTATTCCTCAATCTAAGTACCTTGAAGTTCTTACGTTATTCTCGGGCACTACTGTTCTCACTAATGCCTTATCAGAAGAAGCACAAATTTTTCATATGCAGTTTACTAGTTCTTCTACAGATTCCCTGGAGAAATACACAGAGAATAAAATGGAATAAAGGAAAGAATAAAAGTCCTTACTCATAAGATCCTGGTGATTCTGCTCCCAAGAACTTTATAATGAGGAAGTCATGAGAAGAAATGGAATATTTGCGGTGCCCAGAGACCCTCTTCCCTAGCTCTGTGAAAGACAGCAGAGTTTGTCACACTGAAAGGTGTGCTATTTAAGAGCCGTGTTTCCTCATTGTTCTTTTTGGGAAATACTCTTCACCTAAACGTGAGCTTTTAGTGAGTTGCTTCTGCTATAGCATGCAGGAAGATCAGTTATATACACTAGGACTGGAGATAACTGGCTCACTAGAATCTTTTTCCCGCCTTTGCACTGTGTGTTTGCCACATTGCAAGCAATGTCAGGTAATGAATGCTACAGGCTTATTTTTTTTCCTTTCTTTCTTTCTTTCTTATTATTGCCAAGGGTTTAGTTTCTAGCTGTTATATTTCTGCCCTGTTTTTTTCTTCTCTTCACTGAGCTGAATTATAACTATTCTTATTGCACTAAGGGTTAAGAAGTTTAATGAAGAAATGACCAAGGGTATTATTTTAGCAGACACATATTGCTTGAGTGTCTGGATAGTACTGAATATAAAATTAACATTTATATTATTGTCTGGTGTAAGGGTGATACTACTTATCAACAGGCTAGTTCTCTGAGCTGTAACGTGGCTCCAGCATACAGCATGAGCATTTCAGTAAGGAATCCAGCAACCAGGGCTGGATTTTTCTCTTTTTTGCAAACCTTTTTGTTACAGGGACGGTGCCAGCTTCCCTGAGGAAAAACAAAAACAAAAACAAAACCAACGAAACAAAAAAGTCCAACCAAACAAAAAAACCAAACCCCCCCCAAACCAAAAAAACCTACACAACAAAAAACACCCACCAAACCCCAAAAAAACCCTAAAGAATGTTCTTACATTCTTGGAAATGCTTCGTCATAGAGATTTTTCTTGAAGTTGTTACACTTTATTTCATTTATTGTCAGATTTCAATTACTACTTAGAGATAAGAAACTTTCAGATTTACTAGACAATCTTGATCCTATAACAAATTAAAAATTTCTTTAAAAAGAAAAGTTATTTCTTTGATTGGTGGTTTCCTTTCCTTTTCTGTTTCGAAGACCTACAGTTCCTTCCTCTAGCCAGAAATCATTCTTTTTGTCAAGAAGTCTTTAGGTCACTTAATTAGAGAAGAAAAAAATAATTTATCTTTCTTCAGAAGGAGAATTTAGAGACATTGTCTCCTTTCCAAAAGAAGAAGAAAAGCAGGCTGAAAAAAAAGTAGTTTTATTGTAAACTACTTCTCAGAAATAGGATAGGATGAGAGGTCAGAAGTTTGAGATGGTCTTGTTTAAATGATTTCTGCTGTTTCTCACTGAAAATCAGGCAGTGCTTTTTGTCCAAAATGGTTCTTGGTTGCACTACTGGAAGACAGAACAGAAATGAAGTTTCATGTCTTCCCAAGTCTGATTTTTAAAGTAAAGACTTTCCTATCTTAAACAACTGTACAGACAGCCTCCATCTCTTTGATTCATGGGTAGGAATATCAGATCTACTAGCCAGAGCTAAATGTGAAACCATGCAAATTTGCCTATATATAATATCAGACAGGGCTACTGCCTCACCTAGGTTTTATGGAAAATACAGTTCCTGAAAGTAGCGCTCTGTTTTCTAATTCTATAAATTAGTTTATCTCTGTTTATTGACAGGTATGAAACCTGCATATAAATTCATAAAAGGAGACAAACTCAATGGTATTTCTGTAATTATTTAAAAGTTTGTTTTACTCGCTTTCAGGCTAGATAGATACCTCTTACAAAACCAGTACCAAAATGAAGGAAAATGGTCTGTTGGAACTCAAATTCATTTAACAATATATACAGCTATCTGGTATTTGGTGCTATCTACGGTACTGGGAATTACATTTTTAACTGGTAGAGCTTCATATCAGAGAGAAGACACTGGAGAAGGGATACTGCAGAAGCATATGTTCCGTTAAAGTAGTTAATACTGCCTGACTGTAAAGATAAAGTGGATCTCTACGAAGCACCTTGAGCTAGAAGTGATTAAAGAACATGACACCCATATCCCCAACTTACAGTGGTGAAGGCAGGATTGTGTTCATTCAGTTTCTGAGTGAAAATTAAGGAACTATATAGAAACACATTTTTTTTTCAAGCATAAACTGAAACACTTTGCTATTTATCTTCATAAAAAAGAAAGGAACTCCATGAGAGAAGGAAACTATGCTGGCTCCTTTCCAGGTATAGAAAATCAGTAGTGGTCATGAGACTCTTACAGGAATCTTGACTTGCACACTCCTAATAGTTGACTTTCTAATTCGTTAAGCAGCTGTGATGAGGGTGGCTTGATGATTATACCGTGGTTGTTGAAGAGCTTAGAACTGGGATTTTGAAACCCAGACACAATTATTGGATCAGGAGTTCAGATTGATCTGCGACTAAAATGATGTTCAACATTACTTAATTGATTCCCTATTTATGTGAGACCTTACAATGAAAATTCATCATTTTCTTTTTGAATCTGAAACTATATTCAAATTATAAAGCCAGTAGTCCTTTATGTTTATCCGCAAATAGTTTTCTAGATTAAAAAAGTAATTTTGGACTGGACAGACTAGAAACCAGAAAAAAAAAAAAGGAATCTGATTTAATGCATATTTAAAAACAGAACATTGTGTTTTGTAGCTGTTGTTTGTTTACTGTAATTGTGTTCAAAATTGGGCTGGGCACCCTGAGGCAAGGACAAGAAAGCAATTTATTGAGCTAATATAGTCTCTAAGAGGCCAAGTAAGTTTTACATGGTTTGTGAAGTCTTGATACCAGCCTGAATTAAAAATACATTGAAGAAAAGAAGGGCTTATCTGCAACCTTCTTAAATTCTTTTGCATGGGCAAATAAATAATGCCCTAAATATGCTCGAAATAGATATTTTGAAACAAAGAAACAAAAATTTACCTATCAGCATTCAGTGAATATCTTGTCCTTTTCCAGGAGTGATGAGTATAAATAATCATTATCACAAGATCTGTTGTTGCTGAGGTTTTTTTTAAGACCACCCTCCACTGATTCTCAAAAATTGCAAGGATTTGTAGTAAATCTTATAATAATTTTAGAACTGAAACATGGTAAAATTTTATATGGATATTTATATTTTAAAATTTTATAAATTTTATTCAAATTTTATAAATGTTCAGAGCACTGGAATATTTGTTGTATTATTGAGGAGTGTCAAATTTTCTGATGATATATCTGATGAAGCATTTTCCATTTTGGCCTAAAGAAAAAGAAAAAACCCTAAACAAAGACAAATCCATAATCTTAATTTCTGCTGTCCACTCAACTACCATTTGAGCAACACATAGCTGAGAGACAGGAATGCATTTCAAGAAACGATCTAATCCAAGCCCAGGCATTAATTCTGCATCCCTACAGTCACTGTCAGAGACATTTGACTAATCTGTCCCTTAAAAATGTCTTGTAAAGAAGACTGAGATCATCTCTAGCAGTACTTCAGTACCCTTTCCATCATACAGTTTTTTCCTGTAGTTTTCTATAAGCCTTCACTGCTATCTGTCATCAGACCATAGGTGTTGTCAGCCTCTGCTCTGAAAAAGAATGGCTGAACTCCTCATGCTCTACTATCTGATTTAAAACAGTATGAAGATGGGAATGAGATTTTCAACCAGAATAATAAACTTCATATCCAGATAGCCTCATGAGGGATTCACCTGCCTGAGCATATCTGTCTAGTATCATTATTGATGCCCTAATAGTTTCTGAGGCACCTGCAGATGTTTGAAAGATAAAATGCAGAACTTAGGGAAGAACTGCGGCTTTCTTGGTGGCAGCTGGACACTGGACAGAAAATGTATTAGAAATAATTTTTAGAGAACTGAGTCCTGCCTACAATATCAAGAAAGTATCTACTTATGAGGCTAGGAACCTAACTTAACAGAGTCTAGAGAGGTGTCTACTTTATCATGAGACTAGACTACACTGACTTTATTGATAATCTCCACCAATTATGGTAGATATCTAGATGCTTAGCTAACATGTAGATATGTGTATCGAATTTATTTAAATTTAGGTGAAACAAATACCACCTCATTTATTCAAATCTCAGTCCCTCAGGTAAATACAGTGAGCATGAGCAAGTCGTCTGGCTTTTGAGACTGCTATCTGAGATTTTACTTTAGTGTAAATCCCAGAGCCCAAATTAGGATTCTCAAGCTATGGAGTTTATTTTTCATGTTATCAAAGGAGTCTTTATTATATGAATGCCCTAAGGAAAGCTAGTTATGACCCATATATTAGCAGCAATTGGAAATTATTATAGGTAACGTTTATAGTTATTCAACTGGACTAAGGAAAGTAAATATTCAGAACCCTGCCCTGCTTGTGAAGGACTGTGAACATGGATGTAAGTTTTCTGAAAAAAGTGCCCGAATATTATCAATAGAAAGGGCAACTATTCCAATCTGAAAACAAAAAAGTGCTTGGGTTTTACATGCCTTCAGATGTAATAGATGTGAGCTTAAAAGATTGCTACAAATGACGTGAAATAAAAAATATCACGGGTGAAAATAATAACCTTAACACCCAGTCTGTTGGTCCTATTGAGTAGCTGATATTAAACCCCAAAAATTAATTAAGGACAATAACAGGTTATTTTGTCTTGACTATGATAACTATTACATAACTGTTTATAACAGCCAATACTCCAGCAATTGTCTCCATCTGTCCTAAACAAATGTAATAGTCATTGCCAGGTAGAAGCGATACCTAATGTAATAAGCAAGTGCTTATTTAATGTCTTCTACAATAAGAGAGTCCTGTTCTTTGAAAAAAAGAAAAATAGAGCAAAAATCCTACAGAAGTTCTTTAGAAACTGCCTGGAAATAATATTAAAGAAAATCCTCATCATTCTGTGAAGAGTTTGTAGTTTAATTGAATTAGTTGCCCTTAAATAATATGGAAGTGCGTATAGAACTGCTGTAAAGAAAACTTCTAATAGTTTAAAATGTAATTTATGCAGGCCTGTTTATGTTTGTCTGATAGGGGAATGATAGGATTGATAAAAATGATAGAAGACACACCCCTTTAGTTAAAAATGGCTGTGAACCTCACAGACTATTGAAGAACAAGGGTTTTATGCTTAAAAGAATCCTAAATAGAGCATTAAGTCTAGTAAAATCGGTCTCGCTCCACTACACAATATGAAAACTCATAAAATCCCCTATTAATCTACCTTTTTGTATGTTTTTATTAACATGGTTATCCAAAGTGTGAAGTATCACTGTAGACGTAATGTCAGATATACATGACTATCCTCTTCCCTGAATGTGTGTCTAGACATGCAATGAAACTGAGGCCTGGAAGTGACTACTCACTGTACTTAACAGCTATTAATTACTAGTCTTCTCACATATATACAAATCGATGAGAAAAATATCATTACTGTAACCTACAGTAAAAGGTAGATAAAAAGGATGTCAGGAGATCTTTAGTGCTAGAAGCTCCTACTGTAATAATTCTCAGATAAGTTTGACACTTATATGCATGACTATTTATCTCTCTTCTATGATGGCTGATACAAGTTAATCTTGGATAACTATACAATATATATTTTTTATATTTAAAAGCATATCAAAGCTCATTAAATTCACACAATTCGGTTCAATAATTTTAGACAGTTTTCAAAACTGTTTCAAAGCTTTTAAAATGATTAAGTTTTATAAATCTTTCAAACACATTACTTGATTGAATAATGTATCAATTATATTTGGTCTAAGAGGGCTAAAAAAAAAAAAAAAAGCTCTGGTTTCTTCCACTGCAAATTGTATGGACTTCTATTCATGTGACATAACGTCTCCAGCTCAAACTGATCAACCAATTAGACTGAGAATTTTACAGTTACATTTACAGGCATCTGAGAAGCAAAATTATGAGCAAAAATCTGTTTTACATAATTTCAATTACAATTGTCAGTACTTATTATCTGTTATTATTGATGTGTCAAATATATCCTCTATAAGGATTTTTATTTATAACTTCATATTTTTTCCAAATTGTCTTCTGTCTTTCTCTTTAAATACCCATTGAAACTAACCATAATTCTAGCAGAGGAATTATATAAGTTTCTGTTAAGTTCTTAATCTTTGACAAAAAGAAAACTAAAAATTATTCTTAGTTATCAAATTTAGAGAAGTATTCTGTCGTAGACTCATGAAGAATTTTGGTGATAGATTGGCCAGGGCCAGAGGTAGACAAGCCTGGCATTTCTGGGGATCACGCACTGTCACAGAGTTTCCCGTCATGTGGAATGAAGTGTGTGGCATCCTTCAGGGAAGAACTAACAGGGGAAAGGGAACTCACAGCACTCTTTGCTAATTCCCACTCTGTGCCAATAACTATGCTTCTGTTCCACATTCAGCTTGCATTCAAATTATGCATATGTATAATTATGAGAAATAATTTAATAATATAAAATTATTAGGTTGCCTCTAAATGTTTGGTGTCTCGCATTTTTAATAGGTAGAGCTTGTAGCAGTTTTGGCATGTCAGCCACTTTTTTCTTAGATTTAACTATTTCTGATTGTAATTTACTTTGAAACTATGTATGATTTAATCACCACAAGAGGTATATGCATAATACAGTGGCAGGTAATAACAAATGCAGAGATAATTAAAAACTTCTCAAAGACTACATTATCTAGTGATAGGAAATATTTCTTGAACCAGTAAAAATTTTCAAGATGGTAAAGTACCGTAGTCATGATATAAAATTCAGCGAAGCAAGTAATTTCTGAAAAATGTGTCTAAAGTAAATCTATCTGCTGTCCAAATTGTAGCAGTTTAAAATAAAGTTTTTGCTTTTTTATTTTTTCATTTCAGTAAAGTGGGACCAAGCATGCCTTTGAGGAACATGAGAAAAATTCTGTAAGCACATTTCCCAGTTCCCAGAAATCATCTTGGACTTGATATAGTGATAGAAACCCAGACTGTTCTGTATTTATATGTATTACAAAATAAGTATGTCAGGTAGCCTCAGACAGAGATGATGTGGTAAAAATAGGGTGAAACCAATCTATGAAGAGGAGTAAATATGTACAAAATTCTTATAGCTAGAGCTACATTTCTGCTGCACAGAAGGATGACAAGGTGCTAGAAGCAGAGATGGGGTAGTGAGGGAAGGCTGTTCCTTCGTTTTCTTCCCAGCTACTAGATTAAATACCGAGTGTTTATACTACTTCTCAGTCTGACTGCATCTTCTTTATGTGATATAATTAATTTAACAAGTGTTTCAGCTTCACCTCTAAAGTCATGGAGGTCTGGAGAAAATGATAAGACAAAAGCTGCCCATGAAAATGTGCACAGAAGGATAGCAGAATGAAAAAGACAAAGCTTCTTCCTGAAGAAGGAAGATCGTTTCACTTATTTCCAGCCTAAACTTACTTCCTACACACTTTGCACAGAAAAGATTGTCTTGGCAATATGCTTCATCAAGAGGCTTTATTAGGTTGCAGCAGATTAGGGAAACTGTATTTAATTCAAAAAACGTTTACAATTCCCATCTTCTCTGTTAGATAACTCTTTTGTCCAGTCCTCCTTATTTGAACATATACACTAGGGAAATATCTTTTTCTGAATAACATCATTGTGGTTTTAAATGTTTATATATGCATAGATATTCATCATTCTAGTAATTTAGATTCAAATTTTGCATTTCCCCTTTTGGGAATATTAGAAGTTTATTATGCTTCAGGGATGAGAGTCATAATGGTGTTTGATAAAAAATAATGACAGGGAAAACTGAAGATTTATTTTTAAGTAAAGCTTTGAGACATGGAAAAGAACTTCATCAGAACCATCATGTGAAGACTGCAAATAAATTTTAAGAAGAGATGAAGCAGACATGAATCTTGTCCCTTTGAGGCATGTAAGTGTATAAATCTTAAGCTCTCAAAAGGGGGAAAAAATCTTTTCACACTAACTTACTTATTATATCACATTTCTGTGGGGTTTGTATGTCACATAATCTGTTGGGTTTTTTATGTCAAGCATACTGTTAAAAGATGAAAAGCTGAGTGCCCAAAATAAAGGAGAATTAAAAGTGTTTTACATAATATATATAAAGACTATCTGTCTTTATTTGTATCTGAATTAATGCATAACTGGTGTATTCATCTGGTTGCAATTTTTTTGAAAAATGTTTTGAATTTTGAGTCTTGAATTTTGAATTAGGGCTTTCAAGGAAGCAAAAATAATGCTTAACCTTTCGAATTTCCAAAATCTCTCTAACAGCTGATTTACCCATTGAGTCTATTTTTGTGTATATGTATACTTATATACATATATGTATATGTACAGTTCCTCACCCCAAATGGCTGATATACCTGAGAATGAGGTATTCTGGAAAATTATTAAGGTAAGAAGTAAGAAGTGTGGCCCTTAGTTCCTTAAACAGCTCTTGAAGAATTATCACGGAGACAAACAAACCAAACCATTGTCTTAATGCAAGAAGAAATACAATTTTTTATTCAAAAATGTTTTTGCTTTCTGTTTGATTTTTTTTTTTCTTCTCTGCAATGGTTTTTACTCTCTAGCCTTTTAATATCACCACATCTGTTACAGAGAGTTGTAATTTCTCTGTAGTGTCAAAAGCCTTTGTTGGCTTCAGCGGCATCTGCCGTTAGACATTGACAAGCAAGTAACCTCTAAACCATCAGGAGATTCTTCATCATTTAATCCTAGAGTCTTTAAAATCATTGCCCCACTTTTTTTTCTTTTTCTGATGGACTACATGAGTTCTAACTGTGTTTGGCATAGAATTTTTGTAGAACTGAGCTTTTTCAAACTTTTAAGATAATTTACCATGAACGGTTGAACAATGTTCAATATTTTCATGCAATAATATCGCTGCACGTTCAGTAGCAGATATTTATTAATATTTAGCATTTGATTATTATTTTGATTTATATTTTGCATTTAAGTATTACCTACACTAAGTTCTAAATTGGGAAGTTCAGTGTTGAGAATCAGGTTATTCTCTTACTCTAATAAAAATATAATTCAAGCAGGCTACCTTTAACCCATGATCTCAACATTCACTTTAATCTGGGAGTGACCTTATTCATCATGCATCGGCTACATGGTTGGAACTTTCCAGTATCAAATGTCACTGAGTTGTTAGTACTTTGACTGATAACTAAGCAGAACTACTGCAATCCAGATTTGACCTTTGGAGATTAAGGGATTAATTTAGAAAGCATATTAACAATCATATAATCGGGTTCATTCTGTAATTTGATATAACACTTTTTCTAAAAAAGGGATTGTATAACCCTCCTGTCAAGACTTGACAGACAGCAACCATAGATAGAATAAAATATAGGGGCTTGCTTCCAAAACACCTATCAATCAAGCATCTATCAGCAAACTTGGGCTAATTGTATTAAGCTTTTGGTACTCAAACAACTGTCTCCCATGAATTAAAGTTTAATAAATAATATTTTTATTTCAGGGATATAAGAAACACTAACAAAAGTATAAATAAGTAATAAATAATATCTAATTCTTAGTGTATAATGATAATAGATTTATAGTCTTTCCTCTATAAGGGCAAGCAAAAGACCATCTAGTTGACTTGCCCTTCCTGCAGTAACCTTCAGTTACATTTTAAGGTTTTGAAAATGTTCTAATGGGAATTTTGTTACCTGTACCCACACACATAGCCTCTGCAACCAGAAGTTCCTTGTTCTACTATGAACATCATTTAGTGGTGGTTTTGGCAGTGTTATGTTGATGATTGGACTCAATGATCTTAAAGTTCCCTTCAAAACTAGGTGATGCTATGATTCTACTAGCAGATACCACTGCCTATTCCTTATGCTGCTCCTATGTCTTCTAGCCATGGCCCTGTCAACTCTACACTTTTCCAGTCCCTCTAGAAAACTCCAAAATACGTGCTATATGTTCTAACATTTTTGTGTGGTTAAAAATAAAAAGTCTTATTTTATTATATTTAAAGAGTATGCGCAGAACTGGAAAATAAATTGGAAAATAAATGCCATCTCCCACCACACAGGAGGTGCATGAACAACTTCTTCCATTTCCTCTTAGTTTAAAGGCAATTTACAGAAAAGCTGCTAATTTCTTTCTGTCTTGGACTTTTGCATGCCAATACCATAAGCTATTTCTTTAGGCTGAATGACAACTCACCTTACTACACTTAGGTAGAGTTAGGTGTCTTAGACTTCCATGCACTGCTAACATTGTAACACTCTTATGCTATAGCCAGCTTCTTAACAGGAATGTCTTTCAAACACAGTGACACAATACAATCAAAGCAACCATGTCTAAGGCCTACCCATTGGCCTCTCCATTTGATTTGTTTCCACAACCCCGCCTTCACTCAAGATACTCCGTTTTTAGAGTAGTCCTCTTTTCTGGAGTTCTCTGAAGTCAGGTTGGAGGGTGGCAGGCTTTTGCATACAGTTTAAACCTCAGCCATCGGGTTTACATGAAGTTAGTGCTTCCAGTGTTTTGAGATAAAATCTGTAAATTATAATGCTCTTCAGTTAATGTGTTCCCTTTGCTAGGTGTAAAGAGAGGTTCACAGAAATGCAAGACAACTTAATATTCCATGTGTACACTGAGAAATATTTCAGCCAGAGACAGAGAAGTTTCTCTGTCATCCCCTGGCCCCTCAAGCAGTATTCATTCATGACAACAAATTACTGAATATGAGATGGCAAGATTGTAGATGCATAGTTGAAAGTCTATAGCCTGCACATTTCTCAGTAAGATACATCAGTAGAGTCTCCATTTAAATGGATGTAATATTGCTCAAAAGAAGGTTGTTTTAGTTTACCCAAGTCTGCTTTGTTTCTTTGGAAGCACTTGGAAAAAATATGATTAGCTCTTTACCAAGCTCAAATAAGAGTCTTTACAATCACTGTCCATCAACTGGACTCTTGCCAGTAGGATCCTTAAGATTATGACAATTTATAACACACAGGCCTGTTTAACCACACTTCTACAGACTGCTTTTACAGATTATTTGACATTACAATGGAGAAGGCAGTGTTTATAAAAAAAATATGAAATGGGCATTTCTGTAAAAGACCCACTTTGATCATGGGTATACTTTGAGATGTTCAGTTCTTTTCCCATAACAAAATATATAGGCCTGACTTGCTGTTTTATGATTTTTTGCAAGTCTACATTTACCGAATTCAGTCCAGCACTTGTGTAAAGTTCGAGTAACAAAATGATGGATCATAGTATTTTTAATTTCTAATCTGCCAAGTTGCTTTCCATCCTTCAGCCAAATTTAGATGGTTTGTCAGCTGAATCTGCATTTTTAGTTGCAGTGGCAGATGTAATGAGAGCTATTACCACCTCTCAGATGTGACAGCCATCAGCTCTCAATCCTCTAGTGTGCATATTGTATACTGAATATGAAGTAAGCAAAGCAAATGAAAAGGACACTACTAAGGCTTTTGGCTTGAACATTTCTATCTAGAAGGTCAGTTCTTGCCTGATATGCAACATCAAGCATATGGTCCAGACATTTCCCTACAGATTTTTCTTGACACTGTTAGAAATATATGGTAGGTAGGTTCTTTTATACAAAGCTAGGACATCTGTTATGCTGCTCTATATTTGTGTACTCCTAAACCAACAAATCAGAAGGGAGCACTGTGATCAGGTCATAGACAACCCTAAATTAATTCTTAATTAATTTATTTGAACTGCAGTGTATCAATAAAGGCAAAAATCCTCTCATCTCCATCTGTGTTCCTATATGACATCTATGCTGCACAGAAGTGGTTTTGCTTAGCATGTGCAATTGCACGTAGGAAGAAGGAGTCTAGAAAGAAATATCATGATAGATTATTATATTTTTTTCTTTTTCTATTCTTTCAGTAGGCATAAGAAAGTTCTGTATTACCCGTTCCTCCTAATAATATCTTGTTTTTAAATAGAAAAGTAGGAAATATCCTCTCTTCAATAAAATGACAAAATGAGTTTATATGTGTGATGGTGTGCTCCACTGCCAGCCTGACCTTTACCTCCCATAACCCTGCCCAGGTGATAGCCTCCCATGGTAGTCATAATGGGTACATCTGGTCGTGATGGCTCCATCTGATTCAATGTGGTTTCGGGTAGACAGATAACAACACAATAGCCAAGGTCTAACTTAAGCAATGCATGCACCTAACCACAATGCTGGTACTGTGGTCGATATGCAAATATAAGTTAACCATCTTACCCCCAGAAATAGTGAACAGCCCAAGAGCCCTTTGAGCACTCTTGCACAGCAGTGGGCTGCATGCCAGGATCTCCCCTTGAGCAGGGATGCCTCTCAAGGTTACTCCTTGAGGTTAAAAGATACCTTGCGACAACAGATCCTTGGTAAGTGACTAGTAGCCTGCTGAACTTTTGAAATCTTAGCTGAGTGACATAAAGGACTCGTTGGGCATATATAATCCTTTAGACATAAACTGTTGACCAAGTCTGGGACCAGGACTGGATCCAGCCACACCTAGATTCCTCTCTGAGAAGGAGTTTAGAGAGCAAAGGAGTCCTTTCTGAACCTTGTGTCTCCACAGGAGGGTCTCCCTGGCAGATCTGTCTGATTCTGTCCTCTATCCAGTTAATAACCAAGTCTGCCTTGCCATCAAATCTTGTTAAACTGTCACATTTACCATCAAACTTTGTTAAATCATTGTTTTGTAACAGTAAAGATATTGCTCCTTCTCTCTTTTGAATGAAGTGCTTCACCTCTATCAATATGTTAAGGAAATTTCAAACAAATTTTCATTAGAAATGTCAGTTCAGATGAAATGAATAGGGTATGTTAATATATTGCTGGGACATAAGAGTTTTACTAAAGGAAAAAATATATTTACTAAAATAACATACTCTGTTCCATAATGTGTCTGTATCAGTGCACCCGCTCAGTGGTACATGTATATGTGAAATACTGAACAATAAAGAAAAACAAACATCTGAAAATATTTAATACACTTTTTAAGGAACAAAGTCACAATTATCTTGATAATCTGTGAGAATTTTGCCTATGGTCCCTCACATATTCTTTTGCATACATTATTAGCATCTTTTCCTTCTGTGGATAAAGCTTTTCTGCTCAGTATGAGAAAAAGAACACTGATAGATTGACAGCTCCCTGAAACAGCTTTCTAGAAGTTGCAAAATGCCTTAAAGAGCAAAATAAGCCTTAAAAAATCTCCAGTTACTTATTTTCACCATTGCAAAGGAAGTTGATGGATAGGAATGCACAAAAGTGAATGCTGATTGTACTTGTTTTTAGTATTTTTACCATTAAGAGGCTTTTCCAGGAGTAGTGAGTTTCACAGACATCTTTTAAAACATTGAAGAGATGTAGTAGAAAGCATATTTAAGCAATAGAAATGAAAACCCTTAATCCTGTATGCCTGTTCTAGTAAATTGTTCATGAAATTTTGTCTGTTCCACAGCATTCCTGAGCAGAGTTTTATCCTTAGTCCTGCATACTTCTTAGCCTTATTGTATTTTAATCTTTTGCAGCACCATGAACATGGACTAAAAGTGAAATCCCCAAGTAGATTGTTTCTATCTACAATTTGAAAATGTTCCATTACAGTGAAAGGGCATTTGTCACATGACCAGAGTCACTTAAAACAGAGCACAACGTTTGGTCTTATCCCTTGGGTCTGAAAAATTCAAAATGGTTTAACATTTTGTCTTGGCAAAAACTCCCACAAACCTCTCCTTTGTTTAGACTTTAAATTCCATGGTGGCTTGTATTAATCAATATCCACCATGATTTCATTGGAATAAAAGGGCAACGGACATGAGGGCAAAATTCATTAGGAAAAGAACAGTAGCAAAATATGACATGTCATCACAAGAGTGTTGGATAGGTATGAGGTTGTTTTCAGTATGAAAAAACCGATCTAGTAGTAATAACTTTTCAGGTGCCCTTGAAGTCTGCTGACTCATTGAAACGGCAATCTATGTATGCCTGACTTCTATTATTACTTATTCTCCATTATCTTAAAACAAGTAGTTTGCCAGATCATGAAGATTCAATCACTTTTAAGAAAACCTGACAGTCTTTTCCTTTACTAGCAGTTTCACCTTATTTCAGCAGAAATTGAAAAAAAAAAATACTTGTGGAATACAGTCATTAACAGGATATCCAGACTAACCTTGAAAAGCAAACAGAAAACATCAGTAATAATCAATTTTGAAAAAAGACACTATATTCACAAAGAGGCAGGAAATGATTGAAGACCTGATGAAAAAAAAATAATCTAAGCTTCTTGACACAGTCCATCTAGACTTTGCACTGTGTTCCAACATCTTTGTATTCTTCGGTCTGGCTTCTGGTTATAACTCGTCACCAGAAAAATCCCATGTTCAACTCTCTCTATAAAACGAAAATCACTGATGATATAAAACCATGAGAAAGAAATATTCTTGAGTCTCCCTTTAGGGTGTGGGGATATGTGCTGAAAGACTGTGACACTGTGTAGGTCTCAGAAACAACAGAATCCTACAGTTATGATGATATTGCTACATAAAGGAGAGCTGGGGTCATTGGTCCAAATCCAAAGGACAAAAAGGTGGTTTGCACCCACACTGCTGAGGAGTGGGCTTTTTCTGCGCCATATTTGTTTTGAAGAGAACTCTTTAGGATAGTCGGAAATGATCCTGACAGTGAGCTGACAGTTAAATACTATGAGTAGGGGATTCAGTGTAGACATCCTAAGAAGACATGTCTGTGGTTAATTTTGAGCATGACCTAGAAAAGAAAAATAGGGTTATAATAGGATTGCTACTGGACTGTGCTTGGTACAAAAATATAATTCAGACTGAAGCAGAGTCAAGACCAGTATTTCTAACTGAGAGTGTTATTAGCTGCCACTTGATATAAGAGAACTTGGAATATGTTTTATAGGAAAAAAAAAATCTCTCTCTTCCCAGGTTTATTCTAATTAAGTTCTTCAAAAGCTCATTTATTTATTTCATTTATGGGGATGAACATTGGATCAAATCCCTGAGTATGATTGCTGAGCTCACCCAGTATTCAACATTAATATTTGGTGCCAAATTGCTTCTTAAAGTAATCTGTTAAATGAATGTGGCTTTTATCGGATAATATGTTCTCTTGCATTTGAAATCGTAGTTTGGCAGTAACATCCTTAAATGGAAACATAAAAATATTAAAATTGACAGTTAAAAATTATTATAAATTCTTTCACATTTTGCTGACATTGAATTCCTACTAAACGTATGAGTACCTTAAAATTGGTAACCCACTTAGCATTTTAATTTACACATTATGTGAATTCACAGAACAGTGCTTATATACAAGTTAGGTACCACAGAAAATGACAAGGTGATGACACTAATGGGATTATGATTGATTTTCTCCAAATATGACTTCCTTTGTTGTGATAAATAGAACTTTGACAAACAACGTATTTCACTGTCAAAGTGTATCTTGTTATTTTGAAATAATTATAAAAGGAATTCAATACTGTAAATATTCTGAACTATTCAGATGATTTCATATTGATGTTGCTTCCCTGAAGAACTGTAAACTATTTTCCAAATGAGTTCATGTTTCAAAAGAGAACAGATTTTCTATGTAAAGTGATATCTAATTCCATATTCCATAGAATTTGAAGTGGATAAAATTACTTATTCACTGCTGGCACTTCAGAAAGAAGAGAAAGTTTTATGGGAATTCTTCAATAAATCATAATATCTGTTTCAGTAAAAATTTGCTGAAATGTGAGAAATGTATTTTCCAGGTTAAATTAATTTTATTCCTTTATGTATTGAAATGGAGGTGATAAATTTAGAAATGTCTTGCTCTCTTGTATGGGAAATCTTGGATGTATACGTCATGATGTAAATACTTTACAAGGACAGAAGTCATATTTCACATAAGATCAGTACAAACAGAATGTCTCAACCATTTAGTATTCTACCCCTTTACTATTGCAATATTCTAAATGTTTTCTGAAAGCACTATACACAACTGTAAAGGACTGAGAAAATTAAGAACAACCTATATGTGAAATGTTATTATACCATAGAGGGGGTGCCATGGTACACTTGGTTTCTTCTAACACACATAGTTTGTTCTAAGTGCCCTTTCAAACTAGCTTGTCCTTTCTGATTTCTCCCCCTAAAGGGATGCTTGCAAATCCCATAAGCACTTATTCCTCAACAGGTTTCTTCAATGTCAGTTTTTAATCAAAAAACATCTGAGACTTTGATGGCAATGAATTTAGAGCCTTCTGAGTCTTCAGTCCTGACATTTTTTGTTATCAGGACTTCAGTGGTGATTGCTAGAACCCATCTTGTGGAATTACCTCCTTTGTGCCACATCTGCCTCAGAATTTTATTTGGAGGCATCCATTAAAACACTTCAGAAGAAAATGCCATGCTATAAATGTTATTGACCAGGCTACTAGCAGCAGTAGTTTTATCATACTGCATTTTTTCCCATATGGGTGCATAAGGATTTATGTAAATGAGAAAAGGTGCATAATGCCGCAGTAATCTGAGACATAGTGTGACTAAAGTGTTTGACACATGAAAGAGAATGGATGTTTGAAATATCTCAGTGCAGCTCCTTCAAGACTGAAGCATTCCCTATCTAATTTCAAACTAATTTAATTTTTTTTTTACATTCAAAAAATCACATGGAAATGAATGACGTTCAACCGAATTTTTCTGAAACCTATAATTTTGTGTAATCTTGATATTTTGACTTCTCATTTAAATTCTGGAAGGAAAGTAATGTCAAAAATCCTCAAATATGGAAAAAAAATATCCCTGATCCAAGTTCTTTATGGTGCTCATCACAATGATTTACAAGTTTACCGGCACGGCAGTCCACACCTTTGAAACAACATATGTCATTGTATATGAATGAAAACTAAACTTGGATGGACAGCTATGTAAAACAGAGGCTGTCACTGTTCTCTGATCCTGAGGCCAAGTCTGAATGATGTCATGGTACTTGGCTATGGGTTTCCTCCAGGACATACATGGTGACACTGAGGTATAAATGCAATTGTGTATGCATGTTATTTGGGAGTGTCTGCAGTAAGGGAAAGCTGCACCTTTTCCCAACACCTGCTGTAATAGTGTTAGAAGACTACAGAGGATAGAGGGAGTATAAATTGATACAGTCTTGTCCATACTGCCTCTTGGGAGACGTAGTTGTAAAGGCCTAAGATGCTCTAGGAACTGCGCTACTCATACAGAATATGCCTTTATTAGTAAATAAAAGAGGCTGTAGGCGGTCCTCTGATCCTAAAAATAAGTTGCAGGGCACAGCTTGGGTCTCTATTGATCAAACAGGGTGGCCATAACCATACTATCTATTTAGAATGATCTCTGTTACATGTGGATTTTGTCTTGCCTGAGCACTGATTCAAGACTGCAAGTTAGGACAGGCTAAAGCTGGATGAAGGGCAATGCTAAGAATTTATCAGTATGGAAATTACGTACCAGTGCTAAAAGCAGTGGTATGTCTCTGTTTAGTTTACAAATATATCCATAGAAACCAGGGGTAAACTTTAATGATTGGATGATTAACTTGTTATGATTTGAGCTGAAGCTTATGTCAGCATCCGCATTTAGACAGGAGTGAGCACTAAACCCTTCCATGCAGCCTAAGTCATGTACTTTCAAGTCATCTACAGTGAAATCAGTTTGGGCTTTAGACAGTATACACAGTTAGTTAGAACGAATCTAGGCTTCTGTGAATTTTCTTAGTCTATTTCAGGGTAAAATCAAATATGTGAGTATTCAGAGGCAATTTAAACTGTCCATTTTTGACCTGGCCCTCAGCAGGTTCAGATGTACTCAGTCACTGTGGCTGGAAGTCTAACCAAATGTGGATTGCAAAATCTGAGCTAGGCATTTGAAACTTTTTGTAAACAGTAGAGATGAACAGGCACTGCGGGCTCACTTCAACTGTCTAAACATAGACATCTTGGGCCATTTTAGAGCTTTAGAGTGTCTATTTGCATAGGGCTGGCATGTATCAGAAGCAGTCCTTTACAAATTGCAACCTTTAGAATAAGCAGATGGTGATGAGATGGAACATCTTAGCATATCTCAAGTGACATTAGATAACTAAGGTTAGACAATTGAATGTGAAGTTCCTGCACAAAATTAATCTGATCTATTTAGATTAGAATGTTAAATTAGCCATTGAATTCAAATGCACATTAGAATTATATGTGTTTGCAATGGCTTGTTTAGTTGTAAATGGTTCATAAAAATTGATACAATAAATGACTATTATGCGGCAGTTAGGGAATGCCCACCTTAACTTTCTAAATTGTCTCTTAGACTATCTTTAAGTAAAAGTGATGAGATTTTCATAGAGAACTACAGTAAATTTTTTTGCTATTTTTATAAAGGATCTACTGGGAACTATTCCATTATTTCTGAATCTCTGGGAAAAGTTAACTGTTTTAGTGAGTTCATTGCATCCAGATTTTGGACTCTAGTGTGGTATTGTGAAGCTAAGTAAAGATCAAATTAAATCTTACAATTGCTGAAAGGATTCATTAATGAAAAAGTTGTATACTTCTAATGAACACTGTTCCTATATCACAGTAAATTAATTTCAGAGGGATTTTTTGTGAAGAAAGGTGTCAGGCCATGGACATCTTGCCATCTTATAGTTTTTATGCTGTTGTGGTATCTTATGATGTACTACTATGAGCTATACTGTAGTATATTCTCATTAGAAAAAGAAAAAATAACCAAACTGAAACTTACCTTATGGACAATATTCTTGTTTCTGTCCCGATTCTCCTTATTTTATTCACAATACTATCAGATTCAGAGTACTTTGAAATATATCTACGTTTTTTTCAATGAAATCTTCCAACAGGAGATTGCAAGACTGCGAATAATAGGCTGTCAGTTTTTTCATTATCACATGCGTATGCTTTACCTTCTTTGTAGTTATTTAACTTGAGGGTCATTTTATTTGAATCTGAGTGAGAGTAAAGGGGCTAACTCCTCCTGCCAAGAAACAAATTGGCTTTTTACATTGTTTAATAACTGCATCCAGTTCCAAATGCCAACAAACAGCTATTAAACAGCAAGCCCCTTGAACAAAAACTCAATGATGCAGAACACGCTTGATTAGATGTACTCTTTTCTGAAAGGGCCATTATTCTTAGTAGGCATATTTCATTACTGTTAATCTGAGTCTAAGTCTATGCATCCATAACCTAATAACTCCATCTGAATTGTCTAATGTTATCTAGTTAATCTTAGGATAAGTCTTCTAACATTTGCGGCTTCTTTTGAGAGATTTTTGAGGCTGAAGAACTATACTCAGTGTTAGCTGCTGCTGTTTCTTGAAAATAAGATCAATTGTACCTAGGAAATAAAAGGTTTTACTAGTTTAATGCTTACTTTATTTTTCTCTTCAGTTGAAGCAAAGCAGTTTTCTCAGCAGTTTCCAAGCAAATACATCATTTTCAGTTACTGCTTGGTATTGGGTTTTGTGCCTGGATTACTGAATGCCTTTTTCTTTAGTCAGTCTTTGTCATTTGCAAAGAGTAACATAGGTGTATTACTATGAGGACCTAATCTGATGTGTGTTGGTTTTCTACATATATCAATAAAGAGTGTCAGTAAAACATGCTCTCTAAAACAATATCAGATTGGATTGTCAGTTTCTTTGCCGACAATAGTAAGTTTCCTCAACTGAGAAAGAGGATTTGTAGTTTTATTGGAACCTTGAGATAAATGTATTTCCTTATTTGTTAATGAGCAAATGTAGAAAAATGTCTGCAGCTGATTTTATTGAGTCAACCAATTTACATCCTTGTGTTTTATAACTCCTTAAGATACTCTTATTAGCAATAAAAGTTATGCATTGTTATAAAGCAATCACATAAAGTTTGTTTTAAAAAGTAATTTGGCATTATGTGAAATTTACTACGTTTTGCTCACATTAAAATTTTGATAAATTAATTTAGAACCTTATAAAAGTATATCTTCTATGTAATAATTTCCTTGGGAAATAATGCACTAAGAGATGAGAAAGAAAGATTCTGGCATTGAAAGGTCAGCTAATAGCTCTTCTTATATACTAGAATTTACACAGTATATGGTTTTTAGAAGGCCTGGATGTACTTGTCAGAATTCATGTGGCTGTTGCTATAGTACAGACTTTCCTTCTTAGCATTACCTTCAGCCTCAAAACAGATCGAATTCAGCATGTTAGTCAAGTGCTTATTGTGGATGTGAGTGACTGTTGTGATTTCACTTCTCTGGACACCTTTAAGTGCTTTAGTAGTTCAGTGACCAAATAGGCCTTATACGCCAGCATGCATTGAGAAGTGAAATCTGAATATTTATGTTGATCAGGAGAAAATGTCACTGCTAGAGAGAACTGTAATTTAAAGTGGCATCTTAGTCACACGTTTCTTTAGTTTTCACACTTAGTTTGGGAACTGGGGGGTAGGCTTATTGGTTCTAAGTTAATTTTCCTAAACTTCCTCGTACGTTTGATATTTAATTTTTGTTAGTAGAAAATCTGTTATGGTTAGTTCATCTCACCTTCTTTAGCTGTTCAGAAAAAAACCCAAACAACATCATAAGTAAAATAAAGGAATTGTTTAGTCTTCTATAAATAATATGTAGAAAGAGACTACCATTTTTAAAAGGTCAATACTTGATCTATAGAGACAACTATCTTGGAATGGAGGTGCCTATGTCTATCTGACTTAGGGGACAACCTAAGGGCCTTTATTCAGTTGTTTAAGAAAAGTTGTCTAGTGCTATAGATAGCTATTCTTGTGTTGTATTTTCCAGTTCTGCCAACTGGATAGCGTCTGCACAGTCTGGCAGTTGTAACAAAGGACCCAGGGGAACCATGTGTCTTTCCAAACAGATTCCTAGATGCCAAACTGTGTATCTTAGAGCTCTTTAATGGCAGTAGAAACCAACAATTATTCATCTGAAGCGATCCCTTAATGTCAGTTAACTTGAAATCTTCTTGCTATAATTAAAAATATTTATACTGAGATTTGGTGTCCCACTATGCCTCGATTTTATACACACATAATGAAAGACAATCCTTTCCCCAAAATAAAACAATTGAAAGTATAAACAGAAAGAGAAATGCCAAAGTATATACGTTCTGGATTCAACCAGTCTTGATAATTAAGTTCCTAACCTCAGCATTGAAACTAGCATTCTGTCAAAATTTGAAGAGTACTTGAGACAATCTTCTACTCAAACTTGTACTATCAGCGAAAGCTTCAGTGAAAATAACAGATAGTCCCACATTAGACACCTGTAGGGTGTCTGAACACTTGCCCAAAGACACAGATACAGGTAACAAGTTTAATATAGACATCAGTTTATCAGGAGAGCGGTCACTGGGATGAAAGCAAACACTAAATTTACTCACTTAAGCATGCTGCCTCTTGCATGAGTGAACAAGGAAAATACTGCATATTCTTAAAAAAAAAAACCTAATAACTTTATATTCCAAAGCAGATTTGAATCCACACTCTCTGATTTATGGTTCATTAGCCAAACAGGGCTGCACAAGGAACTTAAATTCCTTTTAAAGCTTAACAGAAAAACAGAGAGAAGATCAATTATAGGTATTAAAATATATTGAAATTGTAGCTGTGCACTGTTTTTAATGTTGTTCTAAGAATCATGTTTTTAGGCAATGCTTCCCATTACAGTGCTTTTATTTTTTTTTTTTTGTTGTAACATAAACTTAAAAAATAAGTACATAGTTAAGATGTAGTTAAAATGGAAGAGTGAAATTAAATAGTTTTTTATATATATAAAAATAAAAAGTATATTAGGAAATGGTCTCAAACCTAATTCAATGAGAAAGGAAAGCCTGAGTGCTATGTGGCCAGCCAGGTCGCTGTGAAGAGCAGGCTAGACTTAAAGCACAGTGGAGTCAGCTGACCTTTTGGGAAACCTATAAAATATGCAAGGAGAAGGTTAGAATCTAACACTTAGAGCATTTACAACAGTATTCTGACATGTATCTTATGAGATATTTTGTAATACACAGTATGTAAAATGAATAGTTTCTGCTAAAGGATAGAGGGAGCCAAAACCAGGGAATTGCTGAAAGTTACTCTTAATACAAATGTTTTAAACCACTGTAGGATGATCCTTCTACATTGTGAACTAGAATAATTTTAGAGCAACAGAGTAAAACTTTGTCAAGGCTCTAATTCTTGATTAAGTATGTATGTCAAGTGCTTTTACCTTGCATGTTATTTCTGGAATAACATAATTTGGCAGACACTAAGGACCTCATTTTAAAACTATTATCTCATGTCAGTTGGTTCCCAAAGTTAATATGCACCTAGGTTTCAGAGATCTCCTTAGTGTCAAGAATGAAGTTTGAGAGAAGGCTTGCAAGATACAGAAAGGCAATAAAATGGTAATGACCAAAAAACAGTGGTTTACATGTGCCTTCTGAAACAAACAAATAAAATAGAACAAATTAACTACAAAATAATACCTGTACAGTTATTCTAAGCTCTTCCACTGCCTTTTCCATATGCTTCCTAGTTCTATAAAACTGGGACTTCTCAGACTAGACTGTGTTTAACCTTTCAACATGTGCAAGTTTATGATGCAACAATTAGGCTACTTGTGTGAATCTCCACACTAGAGGATGTCTGAGTTTCATAGTCTTTACAGAGCTTAACTGCTGTGTTTCACATAACTAGTTTCTTCCTTTTCTTACAAATTGGATTCTTGCCAACTCTACCAACTCAGATTTGTGACCAAATAATAACAATAAAAATAATTATGAGAATTACAAGTTTTGGTAGCTTTTTTTAGCCCAAGTGATGTTGTTACTGAGTGCAATACGAAAATTTTATAAATATTTCTTTTGGCTCCTGACTACATGATCTACTGTTGTCTTTCAGATGTATTTGAAAGTATTTATTCTGAGGAGATAGGTGGATAGGTGCTTTTATCTTCCTGCCTCTAGCTCTGTTATGAAGCAAATTTAAGTAGACAGACCACCTAAAGGTCAGCTAAGTTCCACTGAAAACATGAAAAAGTAGAGGTATAAATTGGCTAGCTGTTTCATAACTCA
>KZ508988.1:17198-28315 GCA_002844005.1 Limosa lapponica baueri | reverse complement strand
CAGATGCTCCTGTTGCTGAGCGTGATACAGAGGAAATGAAGTGTCATGGTGCAATTTCCATTGCCCCCTGTAACTTTCCTGCTTATTTCAGGTGTGTTTATGCTGGTGGCTGGAGGTATTGTTGCCGGGATATTTTTAATATTCATAGAAATAGCTTACAAAAGGCATAAGGACGCGCGGAGGAAGCAGATGCAGCTGGCGTTTGCGGCCGTTAATGTGTGGAGGAAAAACCTGCAGGTAGGACAAACCGTTTTTAGAGCAAATCTCCAACAGGTGCGTTTTCCATTCCTTCACCAAAGCAGTGAATGCAGAGCTGTGGATTAGCATGGGGCCCTCTGTCCCACACCCCACTAACTCCAGCCGGGTGCTACTGGGCACTCAGCAAAGCTGTAGGGTCCCTGCCTTGTCCCCGGGAACTGCCCTTGGCCGATGCCATCACTCTGGGGAGGTGTTGTGCACAGCTCCAACCGGGACAGAGACCTGGCCCAAATGCCCCCAGCGGTGCTCGGGACGGGGACCTTGCCCTGCTGGGGACCACGTGATGGAGCCATGTCTTGCCCTGGCCGAGCAAGCGGTGCCGGCGCAGCTCCCTTTGCGGGCTCCCCTGACTCGCTGCTCGGCTCCGGCCACGCTCACCAGCAGATGGGAGGGTTGATCCGCTGCTGCCGAGCATCCCTGCCCACTGCTCAGGGGGAGAAACGCTCCAGGGATGGTTTCCATCATCTCCCCTTCCCTGCCCGCTCCCCGGGGGTACAGTAGCCCTTGTAATACCTGGGACTGACTCCAAACAGAGGTGGTGCGTGCTCTGGTCATTTGGAGACAAGGACATCTCCCCACGCAGGAGCCAGCAATGCCAGTGCCTGTCAGCACCAAGGCTCCCCTGGGCCCCTTCTCTGGGGACATTGGTCTCCCCGGGTCTCCCATTCCTGAAACGCCCCCGTGCCACTCAGGCAGGGGAGCCCGGGAGGGTCAGTGGTGCCTGGCAGTGACACTGAGCCATGGGCACATCTGTGGGCCACCAGCCTAATACTTCCCCTACCCCACTGCTTTTGGGGCTGAGCCCCGTGGTGTCCCCAAACCCCAGTTTAGGGCAACTGGAGGCTCTCTCTGAATCGCCTGGGATGTTTTTCTTCCTTGGGGAAGCAAATGGGCGTTCAAAGAGCAAGAGATCCTTTAGGCGACTAAAGGAGACTGCCGTTCGCAGCAGAGCCAGTGAATGAAAGAGAGAGAACGAGGCTTGGGGACCCCGAAACGAGCCCGGAGGGGTGGCCCAGCGGGAGCAGCGCTGGCTGGGGATGTGGGGGGGGGCTGCCCGGGTGGAGGCGACCTGCCCGAGAGCAGCGAGGGGAAGCACGAGGCCGGGCTGCTGTATCCTGAGAGCTCGCTGGGTTCAGTTCACCGATAAGAGTCTCGGAAAAAGCCATTTCTCTATTTTTTTTTTCCTTTTTTCTTTATTTTTTTTCCTTTGCTTCCAAAAAGCAGCAGCACCGAGGGGGTTAAGGCTGCTGGGACAGAGCACACTAGTCGCACTGCCATTTTTCACTTGCCAACCTTCTAGAAAATACTGCACTGGGTCCTTGGGCAGAGTCTGTGGGACTGTGAGCAAAGCATGCTGCCCTGTGGGGGTAAACAGCCTCATGGTAAAGAGCCGTTTGACATTGTAAGACTTTTCCACAGGAGGAAACGTCAGAGCACTAGTATCTGGTACATTGCTAGAAGGTAGGCAAGTGGAAAGATTTATTTGTTAAAACAAACAAACAAAAATAATGGTTTTTGGGATCACAGTTTTGCCATGGCTATTTCCTGAGATGCCATGGAAGAAAAAGACATTTCATTCCATTCATCTTGCTTTCCTTTCCGTTTGTGCATGTCCGCAAAAGAGAGAACTGAGAAGGAGGAGCAAATGTATCCCCGAGCATGCTCTACGCACCAGCGGGATACATTTTGGTTACCCCCGTGCGGTAGCAGAGCCAGACCTGGTCACTCCGTCCCCCGTCGGAAAGGTCACACTCATTGGCACGAAAGCAATTGGGGAGGAATCGTTGTCAGCGCCCGCCGCAGAGCGCGGCCGGTCCCCTCGGCTCGCTGCCCCCGCACCATGGCGGCTGGTGCTCCCAGCCTGCGCTAACCAGGTCCGACTCGCTAACACCAATGCCTACATTTTTCAGTTCTGTTTCTCTTTGAGTTCATCCCGACCCCGATGACATCATAGCGCTAATGCTTTGCTTCCTCCCTTTCTTTTCCTTTATATTTTTTCCTTTTCTTTTTCTTCCAGTTTCCTTTTTTTTTTTTTTTTAACCCGTTTTACTTTGGAAAAAACAACACAACCCACCACCAACAACCACGTTCGGCTTTGCACAACTGCGTCATTTAAATTTTTGAATACATTTTTTTTACAGAATATTCATACAATGACTTCTCTTTCAATGCAGTCCTTTCTCTCTCTTGTGGCACTAGGATTCAGCCTCAGAAAAGGCCCTGAGCAAATTTATTTAATTTTTTATATTTTTTTTTTTTTAGTGGTAGGTGCAGCATCTCACCTCTCGGTCTAGCCAGGCTAGCGGTGGAAGCGAGGGGCAGAGCATCCCCAGGGGCAGAGCATCCCCAGGAAGCGAGGTCAGCTGTGCAGGCCTGGACGCAGACACCCAGGAGAGCAGGGCTACTCCCCGCAGGGGTTTCCAGCGCTCCAGACGCCGGGCCGGCCCCGTAGCTCTAGCAGTGTGGTGGCCGTGCTGTAGCCGCGGGTCACCGGAGGCCCTTGGAGGACTGGGAGTGACAGGACACCTCCAGTAGCTTTCTCACCTAAATGAAGGACATGACATGGGGCAGTATTCAAATAGATTTAGAGTTTCCAACAACACACTAGAGATCTAATCACTTATACATATTCATTTTAGGATAGAAAAAGTGGTAGAGCAGAACCTGACCCTAAAAAGAAAGCCACTTTTAGGTCCATCACCTCCACCCTGGCCTCCAGCTTCAAGAGACGTAGGTCCTCCAAGGATACGGTAAGAGGAAGAAGAACAATTCTGCCCTCTCTCTTTCTCTCTCTTTCTCTCTTCTGCCATCCCATCGACTGCCACACACCCATCCCGAAGCTGCCAGTGTACATGCATAGCTCATGTTCGTCACCAGTCAGTCAGTCAGTCAGTGAGTCAGTCATCCCGTGTACCTGAAAGGATGCTGGGATCCTGGAGGGCAGGCAGGAGGTGGCTTGGAGTCCTGTGATGAGTTGGGAGATGCAACCGAGTTTTTGTTTTGTTTTTTGTTTTCTTTTTGCCTGGATGATTTCTGATGTTCCTCTCTGTGCTTCGCTCACCTTACCGGTGCTGACCTCTTGAAACCGATGACATATTTTTCTTTCTTTCTTTTTTTTTCTTTTTTTTTTTTTCTGTTCCTGAGTGTTCCTGTACCTGTTTGTCATTGTATGCCAAAAAACGATCACCCCGATTTAATTTGGGCACCGTGTCACCTCACCAAGAGCCATGCGTGTCACATTCTCTACATGTGATTTTTGTTTGTGACGATTAGCATTCGGGACGTAGTCCTCGGCACAGGAGTCACAGCTGCCTCTGGTTATCGTCAGCAGTAACGCAGCTCTAGAAAAGAGACGCAAAGGCTCGAAAGAGGAGGTTGTTAAAGACCCAACCTTGGTTTCAAAAACTTGTGCTTTCTGCCTCGGAGTAAAACTTGCTCTCACGTAACCAGAGAAAATTTCCAAATTGCTGCCTCTAAAGCCAGCTGTTTCCAAATGTGCAAACGTGTCTGCTCGTGCTGGAGCTTCAGACACTCTTCAGCGTCAGGTTGGGCTGTTGGTCTGTCGGACTGAGCCGGTGTCCCTCTGCATGTTGCCGTCTGTTGTATGACACTCTGCACTGTGGCTACTCTGTTGTCTCGTGCGGCAGCGGCCGCTGCGTTTTGCTGCCCAACCTCCCGGCGCGACGGGCTTGGCCGAAACCTCCTCCTCCCCGGGGGCGACCGGCGGGTTTCTGCCCAGGGTTGCTCAGAGCAGGCTCCCCCCGAGGCCGCCCGAGGCGCGAGGCACGGCGGGGACGGGGGGACGGCGGCGGCGGGGGGACACGCGGCCCCCCGCGGTGGGGTGGCCCGTCCCCGGCCGCAGGCTCGGGGGGCCTCGGGGAGCAGCATGCGGTATCGCAGGGCGTCTCGGGGCCACGGCGCTGCAGGCGGAACGGAGGCGGCTGCCTTTGACACCAATGCGGGCTCCATCCCGAGAAGCTCCTGCAGCACCCCTGCGACACGGCCCCGGGGACAGCTGAGCCCTCGGCCGGGCTTGGCTGCCACCGTCTCACACAAAGTGCTCCTCTCACCGTCACCTTGAAGCCTGGGGGACACCCGCACTCTCCCCGCTCGTACCCCGTCCCCCACAGGGAAGACAGGGATCCCTGTCATCTCCTGCACTGCCCCCATGCTCCCGGGTGGCACCTCTTCCTGGGGATGCCCCCATGTCTCGGGTCCCCCCTTCCCACTGCTGTACCCCCTGAGAAGGTCTGCAGGGAGGTTGCAGGTTGTGTCTTGGTGGCCTGAGCCCCAGCCAGGGGAGAGGAGACAGAGATGGGGTGGGTGGTGCAGGGGGGAGAAGACGGGAAGATTGAGGAGGAGAAGGGACAAGTGGGATGCACAGAAACAAGGGAGAAGAAATTCCAGAAAGATCTGGTGGGAGGGCCCTCAGCATGTCCTGAGCAGATCCCATGTTTTGTTGCGTTTGAGCACTCCATGGTTAGAAAACCAAATGGTCCTGTCCTGGGAGAAGAGGAGCATCGTGGGGAAGTGGGCACCTGGGGGCTCCAGTGCCCACAGTGGGCACAGGAGAGGGGGATAACCCAGGAACAACAGGACAGTCGGTGTGTGGCACCCCTTGTACCTCCCTCCCACATTGCTCCCTCCTTGGGGAGGCATCCTGGGCCTGATCCTGCTCCATGGTGTCGCACCCACCCTACCCCATGCCACTCCACAGTGCTCTCTGCCCCAGGGTAGGAGCCCTGAACTGATCACGTCCATTGGTCACCTGCACCAGAGGTCCCATGGGTGAGCGGTGGAGCTGTGCTCTCCCCTTCCCTTGCCTGGTGGGGACCACCAGGGTGAAGGGCTCCCAGGAGCCCTCCTGTTGTTTTGGGCCCCGGCTACGCTCTTCTCAGCACATTGCTCATGGAGGAAGATGGCCTCACTTATCCCAGAGGATGGCCCCTGCTTTGGGGGCAGCTGCATCTGTGGGGCAGCTCTGGGCAACGATGCCCCACCACCTTGGAGCCTGTTGCAGACTTCTGCCTGCCATGGGGCTACATGGCCAGGGCCCCAGCACACATTCCCCAGGGAATCAGGCTAGTTGGGTCAAGAACAGGCTAGCAGGGCCAATATCCAAGCCAATGGGGCCAAGATGGAGTCTAGCCAGGCCAAGGTCTGGCTGTTGCAGGAGATCCACGGTGGAGCAAGCTTTGTCGTGATGTCGGGCAGACCTGGTGGTTGCTCTACGGGGTGAGCGGCCAGCGGGAGGGTGCTGCCACCAGCTCATGTCACAGCCTGCCATTTGGTGCCCTCCGCGTCCGTGCAGCAGCCCTGGCTCAGAGACCTCAGTGCCCTCCTGCTGTGGAAGGCCCCATGAGTACGTAGCATGCGGGGACACGTTGCCTGGGGTCCTTGTAAAGATGAGAAAGCAGCGAGGCACTCCGTTTCATGGCGCTCGGCAGAACCGCGGGCCCACACCAGGTCTCAGATGGGCAAGGCTTGAGAGCCCATGGGGCTGGAAGGCCAGACTGACCCCAGCCCCATGGGCTCTCCTGGCTAGCAAGCGAAAGACGCAAACCTGGTGGCCTTGCTTCTTTCCTTTTCGTTGTCGGGAGTTTTAAAAATGGATTCTGCTCTGCAGCCCTGCAGAATGGTCCCTCAGGAGTGCCAGAGAGACAGGCTGGCACCATGGAGCCAAGACAGCCCTGGGAAGCTACCACCCCACTCTGAACGTCCTAGCGCCCACCATCACCCGAGCTGCACAGCCTCTCCGCGGCACATCATCCCCACCGCCCCAGGAGGAGATGCATGTGTTCCCCATAGGCAGCTCCTGCAACTCGAATAGCACTCGCAGAGCTGACGTACTGCCATCCATCGCAGCCACCCACGATACTGCAACCCCACAGAAGCCATGTGAGACGCATAAACCACACAGACACCTTCCGAGCCGGCACATTTCGTACAGACACGTAACAAGGCGCACAGGTCCCTTAGCCCCCCTACCGCAGCCCTCATCAGCCCCCGCAGAGTCACGCCGCCAGCCCGCGGGCGTCCCCCCCAGACACAGCATGACACACGTCCCACGTCACCGCCAAGCGAGGGCCCGGCGCTGCGAGGCAATGCTCGCCCTGCAGCCGTGGGGATGGTGCCAGAGCTGGTCGAGAACCAAGGGGGTTCATGGAAAAGGTCACCTTTTCAGTGAAGGATCAGCCGTCCCAAAGCCAAACGCTTCTTGGCTGAAAAAGAACCTAGTTTTTTGGCCCGAAAGAACCAAACGTAGGTCAAAGACAACTAAGTATTTTTTTTTAAAGGGAAGTTGACGTTTTCTACAGCAAGATTGCATTTAGGTGGAATCCTAATTTTTAATTGAAAACAAAAGCGCACCCAAACCCCTAAATTCTTCCAGAAAATCTTCCACCAGCCAGGGACTACCATATGAGCCCAGATTAGGTTGAAGTCATTTTTAAAGACATATTAAGTTCTTGTCTATATTTTCTTCCTGGTTGTCATTTAAAGTTTTTGGTGCCTTCACTTCACTTCCATACCTTAACATGTTTGAGTCTCTTCTACGGTTAATATTGATTAATTTCTTGGCTTTATAATGTTTGGTTTGGGGATAATTGCACCATCCCTGTAACATAATTTGCCCTAAATTACTGATATGTGCTTCTAACATTAGTTCTACTTTAACATAATTTTGATATGACAATTTTCTTGTTTTTTTTTTCCTTTTTCTTTTTTATTCATTTATTTATTTTTATTATTAAAAATTGCATGCATGAACTCTACACAAAGAAAAAAAAGTAAATGAGAATGTTACCCTGTGATAACTCTGTGATTGGAGGAGATATGCTTTCAAATCAAAAGCCATGCTCTTGTATTTTAATTTTTCTGGCCAGATTCCCCACTTTGCTTGGTTATTTTAGCGTTTCCCACCCCCAGAGCTGTGCAGAGAGGCCAGGAGGCCCCAGCCTGCCCTGCTAGACCTCCAGCTTTCCACCGCAGCAGCCACACGTACACGTGCACCGAGGCACACGCACACACACAGAGGCACACACCGCTTTTTCCTCCCCGCTTTTGCGTCAGGCAGGGTAGTTAACAAAAGGACCTTTCTTTTGCCCGTTCCTTTTTGTATCTCAAGTTCCTCCTTCTACTCCGCCAGTGACTCACCCTTTCAGCCTCTCCCCTTTCCTGGTGGCTTCTCCTCCCTGTCAGGACGCAAGCCCCATCCCGCGAGCGCACGCCTCCCGGCTGCTTTGCTACGGAAAGGAAAGATTGCATTTAGTTGGAATCCTATTTTTTTTTTTTATTTCTTTTTTTTGCAAGGAGGGGGCGGCTGCACCCATTTTGGGGAGAGGGACACCTTTTTGTGGACTGATGAATAGCCACAAAAGGCTCCCCCCAGGGCAGCAGAGCGACTTTGGGACCCCCTCGGCCGTTCTCTGTGCGAACGGGTGACGGCCGAGGTGTTGCCACTTTAGCAAAGCAAGGCCACAGCCAGGAATTTCTCAGAGGCTCCATTTTAATATTAGCTAGTGCCCTAAATGAGTGGGTGATCCCGTGAGGTGCTCCCTGGGTGTCAGCACGTCCCCAGCATGTGTACGGGAGAGACGGGAGCGTGCTGGCTCTCGCCCATGCCCCAGCAGCTCCCCACTGAGGGGTCCTGGTGAAGCACGAAACTGGGCAGAGCAGGGCAGCCCCGAGGACCCCACGCAATGCTCGGGGGGAACCCCAGACCTCCCCGCGGCAGGAGGCAGGGTGTAGGGCCACGCAGGGTAGCCACAGTGCCAGAGCCACCAGCAGCACCGCAGGGGCCACAGCCGCCACTGACCAACGCAAGATGGGTAAAGTCCCATCACTGAGGAGTCCCCCCAGCAGCCCAGCAAAATGGCAGCCCTCCTGGGTAGTGTGGTGCAAGGGCCACCAAACGCCACTGGAGAGGGTCCACGCCGCAGCACACGAGACCTGCCGAGACCCTCTCCTGTCCCGGCACCCATTTATGTCCCCAGACAGCAGCATGAGATGCTCCATGCCACCCGCTCTCACAGCAGGGCTGGTCAGGGCTTCCAGCTCAGGGTTTGGAGTTATGAGAGTGGAACTGGGAGAGGAAGGGAGTGTGGAAGGAGGGAGAAAATAACTGCCCGGTTGTAAATCCCTGCCTGGGGAGGAAGGATTTTTTGTTTTCTTGCCTGTCAAAGGGAATTTCTGCTCTCCCCATTGGCTTGCTGGTGGGAGTGTGGCTGGGGAGGTCTCTCCCAGGGAGCCTTTGCCACGTCCCCCATCCACAAGGAGCACAGAACCCCAAATCCAGGCCACATCTCCAGCACAGGCTGTATTTTCACATTAGCTATTGACGCCACAGTTTATCACAAGTCACACTGCACATCTCACCTGCATTAAAGGATAGTCAAGCAAGGAGGTGAAACGCCCTGGCCTCAAAGCACAGCTTGATCTGGCACCAGAGAGATGCTGAAACCCAGCCAGACCCTCCAAACACAGGTTCAGCCGTGGGCTGGGCTGATGAGTCACAGGCTTTGCCTTGTGGCTCCCCCAGAGCAGAGAGGGGCTCGCTCAGCAGGCGACGCGGCTGCCACGCTCTGCAGAAGCTGCGCCGCGCTCCTGGGCATCCTCCCTGCCCCACCATAGGGTGCTTGGAGAGTGTCTGCCACGACCTCTGCACAAGCTTGGATTGCATTGGGAGGGGGACCTCAGCCAGCAGCGGGTTTTGGGCCGTTGCATCGCCCCCAAGAGAGATCCTGTAGGGACACATGGGATGTGAGGCGGGACTGAGTGCCAGAACTGCCTAACACTTCTCTCTCCTTGTCTGTCTATTTGTGTGTTGCAGCAGTATCATCCCACCGACATCACCGGCCAGCTCAACCTCTCCGACCCCTCAGTCAGCACTGTGGTGTGACCTTCTCCCCGAGGGCCATCAGTCCTTGCCCAACACAGTACGAAGGCACAGCCAGGACTGCCTCTCAAGGGACACTGATGGGTTCTTCTGGGTGAGATGGGAGGAAAGCATCCTTCATCCATACACAGTGACTTCATTGTATATCTCCCTCCCTTCCTAGGCCTGCTGCCATGCTCGTGCCCCAGAAGGCACAGCAGAACCAGGACACAGTTTGGACTTCACTGTACAGAGATAATCACTTCCAACCAGTGCTGTTGATAATCAGTATTGCCACTGACTGGCTACCTGCAAGGGGAAAGGACTTTGAAAGGAACATGGTGCCTGCTCTCCCATGGTAGCAGGGAAGAGCTGGTGCCAGACAAGTGCTTCACTTCGCAGGCTTCGGGCTTCTCAGCACACGCACAGCCCCTCAGACGTGTGCTCCACAGTTCCCACCACCCCAGAAGGCTGTACGACATGCTCGTGGTCCCAAGTGGCCAGAGCAGCCGACGCAGATCAGGCACATGTTCCTGCTGTGCCAAGTGACACCTGCCTCTGCGGCTGTGGCTGGAAGATGTGTGCTCTCCTCCTCTCCAGAGATGAGCGCCTTGTTCCTCCTCCCATAAGCCTGTGCTCAGAGCCCATGGCTATGACTCGGCTCCTCTACGTGGTCTGTTTGCAGCAGGAGGGCTCACAGCCCTGCAGCCCACGCTTCTCTGCTAGTCGTGGTACTCTGGACCTCATAACACACTGTCAGCCAAGATCCTGGCTCCCCACATCTCCTGCACAGAAGACAATCCCAGGGCCTGTCCATGGCCAGCATGTAGTTCTTACACCATGGCTCTCCTGGCCAGGAACATCTCCACAGGGAATGGCTCTGGATGGTTAACACTGACTTTCAGCCAAGCTCCACACTGCCTCAGCACCAGCAATGCAAGGAGAGATGCTGCCGGCCGTGGTTTGCTCCGTGCTGCGGTGTCTGCAGCAGCCACTCAGCCTGACAGTGGTGTCAGGGCACCACAGCGGGCTCTGGCACCTTCTCTGCCACACTCACTGTGGTACAAGCTTGCCAGCAGCTCCAGCAGTGGCCCCGAAGCCTCAGCTCACGTGGCTGCATCTGCCTGAACCTGGAGACACGGGAAACAGAAGGGAACCAAATGAGACAGGCTGATGCCGTTCCTCCCCACACCTTCCTCCCCTCAAACATGCGTGCCCATGTGCCATCACCCCTGAGCACCCTCCCTGTGGGCGCTGAGAGCGGGTGCGGAGACACCAGGGTCGGGGAAGCCTCTGGCACCAGTCAGGCTGGTGATGGGCAGCCACAGCACGTGCACAGGCAACATCACACCCCACCTCCTGCAACCTGGTACCAAGCCCCAGCAGCATGAACTGTCTTCTCCTTGCCCCAGCCGAGCAGACGGGGCTTCCCCCTGTGGGTCGGCAGCTTTTGCAGGCAGGATTTTCAGACGGCAGCTAGGTCTGTGAGCATCGTCCCACTGACTGCGGTGGCTCCATCAAGTTCATCTCGCTCCAGCTGAGAAATTGGACCCATTCTACTTTATACGTCAATGTAACATTAATACCAAGTTTTTGCAAGAGCTCAGTAAAGTCTAGACTGGATCATGAAGTGGTTTATTCCAGTGCTGTGTGTCTCTTTCCGTCTCTGCCTTCTGGCAAGGCTGGCAGGGAGCCCCGTGCTGAATCAGAGCCTCACCCAGCACCGCTGCAGGGTTTGCAAACCGTAAAAGGTGGAGGAACGGGGAGGGACGGGGACGCCAGCAGGCAGAAAGGCCAAGAGCTGCAGGGAAGATCGGGAGGGAAGGGGCATCACCATCCTGGGATGCCAGGCTGATGGGCAGCCTGGACAGACAGTGTGGGGGGAGCAGGTCTGGCAGCGGGGAGCAGGGGACGGTCTGAAACCACCCAAATGCCAGCACCACGCAAGCTGCCTCTCACACCCACCTCCATCCAGGGGAAAAGC
>KZ508987.1:27167-39288 GCA_002844005.1 Limosa lapponica baueri | reverse complement strand
GGAGGTGCCCCTTTGTCCTACGTTAATATAATTTGCATTTTGCTGGAGCAGGTGGCAACAATCTCATTTGCAATTTCCGTGCCTGCCACATGTCCTTTCAGAAAGGGCACGTTTTAACGGGGCGTTAAAAATCGATGGGGCCCGGCCGGCAGGGCTGCTGCCGTGAAAAGAAACCTTCCTCCACCAGAAATAGGCTCGAAAAAGCCTTGTGCACCTTCAAAAGGCGCTTGTGTGGATACGGTGTTCCCGTCCCTCCTTGGCCAAGGCAAGTGATGCTCAGGAGCAGCCCGGACTCAGCGGGTCAATAATGCAATTGGCACCCTCGTACGCCGCCATCCATCAAGTGACACGATTACATCTCCGCCCGTCACAGGGTATAATGGAAATTATGTCATTGTGATAGAAGCGTTTGGAGGGTTCATTTCTTCTGCCTTTGGAAATAAACACCTTGCGCCTCCCTGCATTTATGGGGAGTCAGGGAGAGCGTTATCCCATGACAACGGTCTTTTTGATTAAGGAGTATTGGTGTTTTATTTTTGCCTTTAGAAGGGAAACACTGGTGACTTTTCAGCTGGATGGGTGCTGGGGGGAGGCAACGCTGGGACGGCTGTCGCTGGGGGTGGGCATCCTGCAACTGCCGCAAGATTTCCCTGGGAAATCTCCTCTAGTCTTTCACCTGGGGAAAAAAAAAGATTTCCTTGCTTTTGGAAAACCCCAGAAAATAGATGGAAAATTAACACAGGACAGGGAGATAATTCTCTGTGGAGAGTGAGGCTGGGGCTTGCTCCGTTACTGACGGATGCTTGGAGTGGCAAAGCTGAATTTGACCCAGGAGATGATGGAAAGCAGTGGAATGATTTCCCCAAGAGCTGCCTTTTGGTCTTTAATCTCTTCAAGCCTTTCTCCGGTGACGGGCTGACCAGTCTCACTTCACGCCAAGCCCCTGTGAAGCTCAGCCCGGGAGGATCGAGGGCTGGAGGGCAGGTTTGCCTCAGCCCCTGGCTGGAAGTTGCAAAACATCTCGGTACATGAAAAAGAAGCGGGGGGACACGGAGAGAGGGAGGCTGTGAAGTGCTTTAAAAGCAATAAAACATTAGTGGCAAAGCGCTGGCATGGAAGCAAAGATATTATTCCTTCAACGGGGGCCCGACTGCAGTTGTTTTGTGTGTCTGAGTGAGGAATAATGGGGTTTTACAAGAACGCTTCAAAAGGGAAGCAGGGGCACTGCCGCACGCCCAGACGACACAGACAGCGGCTTTTCAGATGCAGTCGCCTAATTTTACAGCTCTTTTGTTCTCTGCTCCTAAAAAGATCTGCTGTTGCTTTTATTTTTGAATGGAACGCATAGAAGGAAATAAGGGAAAAAAAAAAGGCTAAAACCAAAAAAAAAAAAGCCCAAACAACCTCCTTGCAAGAGGCTTTTTAGATGGGAGCAAAGCCTCCGAGTCCTCCACCATGAGCGGTGGGTCCGTGGCTGGTTCTCCATCCCCGAGGATGCTGCCTGCTTGACCTGAAATGGCTTATTTATTTATTTATGGACCTGAGCTGGCTTACTTATCTAGAGCAGCCGGTTTCTGTTGGGTTGGGATGGTGCCACTGGGCTGTTGCTACCCAGGGCAGAGGAGCTGAGGGGATCCTGAGCCCAGCAGCAGGAACCAGCTGTACATTTGGTGTTTGCAGGGCTCAGTGCTGCCTTTCTCACCGTGCTGGACCCTGCGTTTCTCATGGGTTTTCTTTTTCATGTGCAGAGGGGCACTGAGTTGCCTCAGCTTTGAGCCGTGATGGAGCCTCAATGGAGCATCAGGTCCAGCCGCTGGCACTGGAAGGGAACGACGCTGGAGAAAGCGCTGGTGCTCTGCGCTTGGTGTGACCTTGCCTGCCATGTAAGCATCGAGTTTTTACTTTTCTTTTTTTTTCTAAAATAGAGGTATTTTGTCTCTGTAGGTGCAAAATCCTCATGGGCTTTGTTCCTCTCCAGTTTGGTGTTGCCCATAAATGATGATATTTCTGCTTATTTGCAGAAACCAGAGCAGAAAGACCTTTGCTCCCACCATCTCCCTGTTTTCCCATTGCACTAATTGATGGTGACTCCGGGAAGGCTTTGATACTACAGGGTGATGCCGAACTTGCGTTGCCCCTTTTTGGCCCGTGTGTGATGTAGCCAGGGTGCCACAGGGAGGTGGTGACAGCCCCAGGGGACCAGCACTGTCCCCACTGGCTGCAGCCCTGGTTATTAGGGGGAGGAGAGTGCAGGGGCATCAGACACGATTGCATATGTTTTGGGGGATGGAGGCTGCTATCGTTATCCCGGAGGAGCCGGGTGACAAGCAATGTCTTGCCATTTGGAAATCTTCCCAAAGCTCAGAGGCAGGCACGGATGGAATTTTGTCCTGCAGCATCAGGGCTGGGGGAAAGGACCTGAAACCCTTTGGCCAAAGGAAATGTGGGGATGGGGCAGTGGTGACTCATTTTGGCTGAGCAGGTTGGGATGTCTGTGCACATCTACTGGCTGGGAAGGGAAGTCCTGGCGTGACCCTACTGATATCCAGTGAGGGGTCCTGGGTGCAGCTGGTGCTCCCCATCTCCTGGAGAAGCATCCCCATGTCTCTGTCTCTCCTATCCCTCCTCATGGGGAGGAGAGCATTTGGATGAACCAACTCCTCTTCCTCTTCCTCTGCCTGGGCTCTGCAAAGCGGAGTTTGCTCTATCACCCATGTTTCAGGAGCCATGGGGTCTTGGTGACAGCCGTGCAGGTGTAGCTTGGGACAAGGTAGCCAAAGGACAGAGCTTTCAGCCCAGGGTTAGTTGGTGCCTGAGCCTTTACCTGGTGACCATTGGCTCTGAGAACCCCAGGTTTTCAGCTGATACAGCACCATCTTGTTTCTACCTCAACTCCGCCACTGGAGCATCTCCCTTTCCCCGTTCCCAGCTGATGAGTCCCAGTATCTTGTTTCTTACTAACCCTCGTTACGCTCCCCCAAGGCTGCGTTTGCCGGCTGAGGCTCCAGGAGCTGCTCCCCACTCCTCTCCCTGGGTAGGGACCAGCCTGGCAGCTATGCAGGGATTTAAAAGAGCCCCAGACAATCACAGCCACAATCCACCGCGAGGGCTGGGCTGAACAAGCCCAGGCACCGGGAGGCAATTAGGAAGGTGGGAATGAGCCAGGGAGGTCAGGGCAGCCAGCCCTGCCTGGGGGTTAACGCGGCTTAATTTTCAAGCTGGAACTTGAAAATGAGAGGGCAAAGGGACAGGGACTGTGTGTTTCCTTTTAGTGTAAGAGTGTGAGGATTCGGTGCATCTTGTTTGCGCAAACCTGCAGGTGGGGTGTCCTGGCCGGGGCATGGAGCGAGAGCAGCTCCTGCCTCTGGGATGCAGGCAGAGGGGGAATTTAGGCACAGCAAAGTGTGGGGCAGTGATTTCTGGTGTTGGCAGGGACACTGCTATCACACTCTTCCTTTGGGGCTGAGCTTTTGAGCACTGGCAGAGATTGGATCTGCGCCCACATGGAGCTTTGGTCTCAACCAGCACGTCCATCCTGGGTGGATTTAAACATTTCTGTGGGTCCAGCCCTAAATACCCAAGGAGCGAAGAGCATGGGTTTGATGCCAACCGTGCAGGAGTGCTCCCCAGACCAGTATTTTCGGGTAAGAAAGGGCAGAGGAGGTCTCTTACCCCTCCTCAGAGCAACATGCGGGGCTAGAGGGAGTTTACTAAAGATCAGTGGGAGAAGTCAGGGTTGGAAACCCTTCCAAGAGTTTCACCTGAACTATGGGGCTGGAGATGAGGGTTTGGCTGGGGACCAGGACCAGATCCCCGGTCCTGGGTCTACCTCTGTGTGGCAACTGTCTCTGTGCTTTGGGCTCTCTGGTGTGGAGGACGGGCTTGTGTGCCACGGCAGTGTGAGCACAGAAAGTCTCCCGGCACAAATCTCCCAGCCTCCAGCCAGGCTGCTGCTATGCAATTAAAAGCTTTTGCCAGTGAGAGGCTTAATTAACTCTGGCTTTCCAGGGTTATACCCACACGTGTATGTTTTGCAGCCGGGTTTTTCTGTTAGATTAGCTGGAGTTTGGCCCCGGCTGCAAGAAATTCCTTGTGGGACTTGCTTGGGCTGTGGCAGCATTTTGCTTGGCTGGTGGTTCTGGGTTGGTGGGAGAGATAGAAACCGGGTGAATGAAGCATTTCCATGGCGGGGGGAGAAGGGGAGAAGGGGAATGTAATGGGGTTGGAGTATTTTAGGGTCTTGAAAACCATAAACCACCAGTGATGGTGATCCCACCACCCCCTGGACAGCCTGGATTAGTGCTGTAGTGAAGGCAGGTCTCTGTTTGAGCCCTGGCTGTCCTGCCCATCTTCTGTCCAGCCTCTGCTAAATCACCTTCACCCTTAGCCCTCCCTGTCTTTAGATATTCAGTGCCCCAGACCTGCAGTTTTTGGGGTGTTTGAAGGTGTCTAGCGGAAGGGAGTGGATTTTGAGTATATTTGGCGATACTAGGGCCACAAAGCTGCTCCTGGAAATACACGTCTCTTACTTTCATGGCACCCAATAGTTTTGACAGGCTTAGTTAAAAACAAGCCCCCTTTTCCCCTTCAGCTGTTGGTTTTTGGCAGCAGGGGAGTTTTTTGGGCTCTGAAATAGATACCCTTGGGAAGAGCCGTAACCCAGGGACCCGGAGGGGATGCAGCTAACGTGCGTGGAGCACCCTGCTGCTGGCGGCCACAGGAAGGAGTTAACCCGGGTCAGCAGCCTGTTGTTTTTTTTTCCCCCAGCTGATAAGGAAAGGGAAGTTGATATTTGTGTCCCTGCAACAGCCTGGTTAAATAGGAAAATAACAAATGGAAAAATGACACGTTTCCAAAGGTCCCCCCCTTTCCTGAAGCTACAAAACAGTCGCTTGGGCTGCCCCTTCTTCTTCACACAAATGTTGCTCATGCTTTGCAGGAACATGGCTTTCCTTGGTGAATGGGCTCACCACGCATCCTGGGAACACCCTGGCACCACTTGGAGACTGGCACTATCTGCTCTAAAAAACTGGGGGTTGAACGCATCTAATTGGGGAGCAAACGGTCTGTGCTGGCCATTGCCCTTTGTGCTGTGCCCCATGGTTTCCTTTGTCCTGTCTTTTCCAATTCTTCAAACCCCGCCCTTGAGCTAAATGCACTTAAATCTCCTTTTTTTGTTGGCTTTTTTTTTGTACCAGATGTAAAGTTCACGGGGTTCCCAGCCCAATGTCATTCACTTTTCCCTCTACCCCCCAGGTCCCGGGCAGCTCCTCCAGCTATTCCTGCCTACAGGGCTTCACCAGCGAGACCAGACTCTGCCATCGCTTGCAAGACTGCAGACGCACACGAGTGATGGTGTGTGCTTGGGTTACTTTGGATTTACCCCACAGTAACTGAAAACTGGCACTAAACTCTGGCCTTTGCACCTGGAGTAACTCCCTTTGCTCTTGCAGGTGTCTCTGGACTTACGGCCACCAACCACCAGAGGAGGAGTCCACCTGGGTACCTGCATGTGAATCTCCATGTTCGGCTCATCCCATCGATGAAAGATGAACCTGGATGAGTTCACTGACCCATTTTGCACCTCTATCTCAGGACGAGGTGAGCTGTGTCCTGCCAGCACCCGTTTCCTCCAGGCGAGGCATGGCTTTGGTGGCCAACACTGGGCAGAAGTCCACCTTGAATGAAGTCGGTCCCACCTGGATGGCTGCAGGAAGGGCTCTGGACTCACTGACATGAGATTGCTGAGATTCACATGGGTTTCCTCCCAGAGGCAGAGCTGAAGCTTGGGAGGATATTTGGGCAAGGGTCACTGGCGTTGACTGCCCAAATTTCTCCAGAGCAAACCCTGGGAGACTGTCTGGTTGGTGTACACCATGGGCCTGCCCCTGCGTGCTCTGGTAAGCGGTGGCTTATGGATGCCCCCGTGAGACAGCAAAAGCCGACGAGGTTTTGTATCTAAAATTTGCAACTGTGCAGGAATGAGAAGTGAGAGTTCCCGCTGATGCCGGCACGGCAGGGTTTGTGAGCATCCTCCCAGGAGGAAGCATTTATTTCAGCCGGCCACCTCGACAATCTCATTATTATCTGCACACGACAGATAAATGAGCATTTCCACGTAGTCAAAGCAAGTATTGATTAAGGCCCGGGAACGGGCTGATCAATGCGAGGCTGTTTTTCCCTGGTTGGACGCGTAGGGCTGCTGGGCTGGAGGCTGTCCCCAGCCCCCGGGGGACTTTCCCCATCATTAACAGTCATATGCACTCAGACAATAAGGGCCTATTATACTGTCTTAATGCCGGGCCAATCTGGGAATTAATCGGGATATTTGGAAGCACCTTAGCTGCTCGCCCTGATACGAGGTCCTGAGTTTCCTCACCTAATCTCCCCCAGGCAACTGGGATCTCCCACAGGTCCCCGCGCCGGATAATGTGCGTAAGCTGGTTACGGTGAATTTGCATGAATAAGCAGGCAATTCTGCTCAGGCTGAATGCAACTTCATTAAGGCCCGGCGATAATTTGAGTTTGCTTATTGCCCGTCCTTTGAACCCTACAAAGGAAGATTTTGAGCAACAATTGACTTTGTGTTCGGGGTCACGGGGACAGCTCCTGCTCCCAGGCAGAATTCGCCCCTCCAGAAATGTCTTTTCCTCTTTGCTTCCCTCCGCAATCACTCTGTTAAGGTGAATAATCGTTGTGGAAAGTTGTTTTATTTGTGGAAAAAAGGTTAACCTTGCTCTCAGGTGAGATAACAAGCTGCTGGCTGGCTGCAGAGGGGCACGCCATGAATTGATGGTAGGTCCCTGCCTTGGGAGCTCAGCGCAATGGGTCTGCCCCCCAAAAAATCCATGCCTGGAAATCAAACTGAGTTGGGATGGATCCCTGCTGGTGGGGATATCTCTGCGGGGGAGCTGGTGGGATTGGGGGGGTGGTGGGGATGGGGTGACGGGGGTCTGAGAGGTGGAAATGGGCCAGGGATAGTTGGGAGGCAGGGGATGAGCATCTGTGCTCGGGGAGGGAAGCTGAAGGGGAGCTGGTAAGATTGGGAAGCGCCTGGAGAAGCTTTCCCACCTTGCACGGTGCAATCATTAAAATGACCTGTGCAACCACGAAAAAAAAAGGGTTGTTTTTTTTTTTGGAAGGAAGGAGATGCAGGTGTCCCTGCGGGGATGGAGGGCTCAGTGAGCAGGGTGACACGGGGGACAAACGCGGCTCCCCGCAGAGCTGCAAAGGCAGGGTGGCCAGCTCTTGGTTACAGCATCAGCCGAGCACCACTTTGCTCTCCTGATGACTCTTCCCGTGCAGCGAGGCGTTGCATTTTCCCCGGCAGCCGGGCTGCACGTTCCCTGGATTAATTAGCTGTCACGGACGCGTGGGCTTTGCTCGACCGCTGTGTCTCCCAGCCACGCCAGAGCTTCTGCCTCGGGACGGGTGCCTGCTCAGAGCCGCGGGTTGCATTTATATTGTGAACCCACCTTGTGCTCAAATATGAGCATCTTTGGGTGGGCAAAGCACAGATCAGGGTCGGGGCAAACCCTGGGGTTGGGAGAGACATCAGTGATTTACCTGGATCTGAGCAGCATTGCATAAACAAAGCAATAAATACTGCCTGCTTCGGAAACGTAAGGAAGGGCTCATTCCTTCAGGAGAAAATTTATTACCCGGTGCACAAATTGGCCTGGTGACTAATGAGATGATGGCTTTCGGCCCCGCACCCAAACCTCCAGCCAAGGAGGTGCCTCCACGCAATGTCTGGGCAGCGTCCTGGCACAAGCAGGGGCAGAAACACCTATTTAATTTTCAGACGAAGCTCAGGCACTTTAGGAAAAGGCTCTTTTTTATCCCCTCTCAGGCTCTTGGATACATGTTCTCGCATACATCACATATATCAAATAGATATATGCTCTTTGGGGCAAGTTACTGCTTTTTGCATTAAGAGCAGGTACCGAGCCTTGTTTTTAGGGCTTTCGGGATGACTCTTAGACCCAACCACATCCCGTTTTGACCAGGCACTGGCAAAGTGTCCACGAGGCCGTTCCCAGGAGGGGATTGCCTGGGCTTTCCCTGCTTCTGAGCCAGCTCTTGCGTCAAGAGCTGTGGGGCCTCTAGAAAAATCCTGAGCCATGAGACAAAACTCAGGTTTCTGGCTAAAATAACCATGGGCAGAGATGCTGTACGGTGTGAGAGGGGGAGAATAAGTGTCCTTCTTCCCCTTAGCCCAGCTGAGCAGCCCCTGAGCGCATCTACAGCATCCCACATTGGTGTTCACACCAAAATCCATGGCTGGTGCTCAACATAGCACAGAGAGCAGCAGGCTTCCACCAGCCTGGCCCTGGCATAAGCAGGATCAGGACTTTGGCCCAAATCAGGAAAAAACTAGAGAGATTTTTATGGGGGCAGCCAGGATCTCCTGAGGGTCTGTCCTTGCAGTGGAAGCCACTTAACCAGCTGTTTTGAACATCTGTAGGGCTTGCCTGAGCTGAGAAGAATCATAGAATCATTTAGGTTGGAAAAGACCTTTAAAAATCCTTGAGTCCAACTGTAAAGAAAGGCTGGAGTTTGTCCTCGTTGACCCCAGCGTGACTCCACGCTGGCGCCGGTGGCTTCACTGCCATCTCAGTGGCTCCAGCAGCGGGGCGGTGGCAGGAGATGGGATGTCCCACGCTGGTAGGGGCATCAGGGGCCAGAGGGGGCGATCAGGTTTGGGTTGGTGTCTTTGTTTTGGGGGTGCCTAGAGAAAACAGGGAGCCGGGAGGAGGTGGAGGGCGATGCTGGGAGCTCCCATCTGGCTGCCTTATCAAGCCCTGCACAGCCTCGCGTGTCACATTGGGATGTAAATCGCATTAATTGAATTCACTTTGGCTGTGCTTTTGGGAGCAGACAACGACCGAGTCAAAATCTCATTTACATACTGATAAGACACAGTTGAAAAATGATGCCTTCTAATGAATAAAATGTGTGTAACTGGTCCAGCTTGATATTAGCATTAAAGTGTTAATCACTTTGGCATACAAGTTTATAGTGCTGAGTAAATTTGTCTTCAAAGGGTCCTGAAACAGAAATCTATGTTTCTGGACTGCCATAGCAACATATAGACGTCTTCATTGTGTTTCTTGGTCAGAAAGCAGGTGCCAGCTTCTAATTAAAGCCTAATTTGCAATTTGTGTCCTATTCACTGTTTTCATGGGAACTTTGATGGCTGATATAGTGGTAAGCAATAACCAGCAGCAAGACTTGAAAGCCGTAATGGAAATTCATCCTCCCCTGGGGCTGCTGGGCTGAGCAAGCACGGGAGAGGGAAGGGGCCAGGGACATGTTGTGACGTGTGTCCCTCGTCCAGGAGGCTGCTCGCAGCGAGGGAAGATGGAAATCATTGCGAGAGAGCTGATGCCAGCATCTCAGGGGCTGGTAGTCATCCTGCTCCAGCCTCCTTGGGGCAGCTCTGGCCCTCCCTCTTCGGAGACAGATGGAAAAGGCTTCTTCCAAACTCCCAATTAAAGGCTCCAGATTAACGATGCCTGTGGAGGTCTCTTGTTGCACATGTTCTCCAGCCTGCCCACTGACCTGCAGCGCCTCATGCTTTCCAGTCTTCCCCCTGCCACCTATCCATCTCCTCTTTCTGCTTCCTAATTACAGGCTTAGGAGCTCTTGACAGCACTAATATCAAGGGTAATTAGCAGCAGCAGGTCGGTTGATACATGGATCCACGGCCGAGAGGTGTCCTGATGGAGCTGGCTGCCTTGGGAACAGAGCATTTGGAGGTGCATGGAGCTGGAGGGCCAGCACTGATCTACGAGGTATTGCTGGTGACAAAGCGATGCTGCTCACCCAGGGCTGTGTTTGCTTCTGCTGGTTGAAGGTTTGGAAAGGGACCTGGGGGTGGGGAAGACGACTGGGGTTCAGATCCCAGTGAAATCCAACGCTGCTTCAGATTCCTTTGGATATTGCAGCCTCGGGTGCTGGCTGGGGAGCTGTGCCTTCCAAAAAGCTCAGCCTGGAGGGTGGGAGTGCTGCTCGCACGGCAGCCAGCACAGCTGGAGCGGGTCCCCTCACCCACGAGCTTTTCAGAAGCTGTTCCTCAATTGCAGACACCAAGTGCCTGCAAACCCTAGCTGTGCCTGGGTTTTTCAGTGCCCAGCCTACGGGACCCCAGCCCCACTCCTTGCACCTCTGGAAGGGTGGTCAAAGCCCCTCAGTGCTCTTTGCACCACCCATCAGCTGGTTGTGGGGTTAATTATCACTACTAATTTGTGTTGCAGCAGATTCAAGGGTCAGTGGTCACACCAGGGCTTGCTGAAGGACCATGGGGTTCCCTGCCTTGACAAGGTGACAGTTGACATGGTTGGACCTGGCAAAAAAGGAGATTCAGGAGGGGTTGCTGGTCTGGATGTGTGGACAGACCATTCTCGGTAAGGATTTTTGCATGTGCAACAGGGGATGGCTGGGGACATGCTAACAGGGAAGAAGTCACACTGTGTTGTGTCCTTCAAGAGTGAACCACACACGCTCAGTGATGGATCACACCAGTGCTGATGGAGAGGGACATCTAGGGGATCTCCAATCCAACCTGCTCCTCCAAATGGGATTTTGCTGGTTCCTCTTGTCTAGCCAAGCCCTGAAAGCCCCCAGGGAGGTAGATGCCACCATGGGCCCTTGCTTCAAAGCTGCACCACCCTCTAGCAGACAAGTTTTTCTATGTGTCTCTGCTGGCTGCTCCTTCCCACCTCAGCTCAGATTTTCAGCTGCGGTAAATCAGCTCAGCTCCGCCAAAGCCAATTTTACTCCAGCTGAGGCTCTAACTCCTGGTATTCAGCCTCCTGTCCCTCCCCTCCCTGCTGAAATCATTCCCTCGGTAGACACTGTAGGTGCTTGTTAAAGTCCTATAATCCATCGTGGAACGTTCCTGCTTTTATAGCAAAAAAAAAAAGAAAAAGGCTGTGGCTTAACCCAGGCTCTCTGTGTGCTGCTCCAGGAGGTGTTGGTTCAAGTGCATCACACACCTGGCTAAATGTGACAGCAAAGATTGCATCCTTCTGCCATCAGCCCCGAATTCCCCTCTCCATCCCCTCCTGGCTCAGTTACCATGCAAAAAGGTAAGTCACAGCCAGACTGTTTATCAGCTGCTAATCTCCTTCCCGAGGGATTTGGGTCCCCTTGGGCAGGCCAACAACCACTGGCATCCTGGGACTGTGATCATATCCTAATAAGCACGTTCTCCTGATTGCCTTACAGCTTAATTATACCATGCATGGTCTCCTGAGTAGCGTGATACGGTTAAGCGCCTCTGCAGCACCTTGCAGGAGACCTGGTGGTAGACCTGACTTCTCCCCTTCGCTTATCTCCTGCAACTCCATGAGGATCAGGAGTGGCACCATCAGCTCCAATTGCCCCCAAGAGCTGGTGATGGTGTGGGTGGGATGGTGCCAGCAGGAGCCTGGGTGGTGCTCTGGGCTCGTATCAAGTTTTCTGTTTCAGGTGCTGGGCTCTGGCAGCAGTTAGAAATTACAAATTAGAAATACAGGCGAAGAAGACAAGTGAATGGATTTGCACAGAGCTACCTGATGCTGCTTATGGCCTGTGAGTGAACCCCTGACTAATGGTGGAGAAAACAAGGAGGATGTATGCATTGTTGTTTACGTGACCCGGGATTTCAGCTTACAGTTTCCTATTTGGTGTTATTTCCTCCACCACATGGAGCTGAGGTCTTTGCTGGGAGTCCTTTCTAACTGGTGAGTGCTTTTTCCAGCTGTGTAAAAATCATCCTGGGCTGATAGAATCATAGAATTGCTTGGGTTGGAAGAGACCTTAAAGATGATCCAGTTCAACCCCCCCTGCCCTGGGCAGGGACACCTCCCACCAGACCAGGTTGCTCAAAGCACCATCCAACCTGGCCTTGAACACGTCCAGGGATGGGGCAGCCACAGCTTCTCTGGGCATCCTGGGCCAGGGTCTCACCACCCTCACAGTCAAGAATTTCTTCCTAATATCTCACCTAAATCTGCCCTTTTTCAGTTTAAAACCATTCCCCCTCATCCTATTGCTCCAATCCCTCACCAAGAGTCCCTCCCCATCTCTCCTGGAGCCCCTTGAGGGACTGGAAGGGGCTCTAAGGTCTCCCCGG
>KZ508987.1:14485-25777 GCA_002844005.1 Limosa lapponica baueri | reverse complement strand
GTCTCCTTCTCTGGAGACATTCCAAACCCGCCTGGACACATTCCTGTGCAACCTGCTCTGGGTGGACCTGCTTTGGCAGGGGGGCTGGACTAGATGATCTCCAGAGGTCCCTTCCAACCCCATATCATTCTGTGATTCTGAAGGGAGAATATGGCATCATGGGATGAAGGTGCAGCATCCAAAACACAGCCTTTCCCACAAAGCCATGAGCAGATCCAGCCATGAATCCTGGCTTCAGCTCATCCTCCTGAAAGCTCAGAGTCAAGACCATGGTGCTAAAACACCCATTATGCACAGACAGGAAGTTCATGATTTAATGGAACAGTTACTTCCCTGAGTGTTTTGGTGCCTAAACCAGTGCCTGACATCTTGGGATCTGCATCTGGAGTATATTACAGGCTCATGACATCAATTGACACTTAGATCCAACTTAGGTAGACTCAGCCTCTCCTCCTCCTCCACTGCCAAATTAGAGGCTGATGGCAATGGTGGCTGATGGCCATGATGGCTGCGGAGACAACAGTGTTTAACCCACCTAATTAAAAGCATGAGCTGGAAGAAGACCTCCGGAGGGAGAGCTCTGGGGAGTTTTGCTCCTCGTTTCATGCTGGGATGCAGAGCGTGACGTGCAAGCGCAGAGCAGCCAGCACAGCACGGCCCCAGCCACTCTCCGTACGCGTGGTCCCGCTCGTCGAGGTCTTTTGTATCTCTCAGTTTAGCAGGTATCTCCTCGCAGTGAGACGCCTTCCACAAAGGAGCCGGTCTGCGGGCGCGACAATAGCAACGGTATTGCTCAAGAGCAAATATTTGCCAAACAGAGCAAAACCGACTCTACAACGGAGCCGTGAGTCACTCGGTTCCTCTTTAGGCTCATCAGGAGTAATTGCCGTGCGATGCTGAGTGTGCAGTTCGAAGGCAGATGTCTTGGTTTGTTGCTGAAGGGAGAGTATTTGGGGGTGGATGCATGTGTACCCTTTTAGTTCATATGGGAAATATTTATTGCCCGTTTTCCCTGCTATGTGAGCACAGAAATAAACCAGAGTAACTCCTTTCTGTTTGCAAAAGCAATAGCGGGGCATTTCCCACTGCCTGGGAAAGGTTGTCTGAGTCCTGTTGTGGAGCAAGGACCCTTAAAGTTGTCACAGGCAATGCCTTTTAAATACAGGTGAGTGGCCATCTCTGATAGCTTCACCTGTGTCGCATCAGGGATGATGTTTCACCCAGCATCTGCAAAACCAGCTCCAGGACCAGCCATGACCCAGCTGTACAGTTCCGTTCCCCTTGGCTGGAGATTGTTCCCATTTGCTGCATTCACAGTGTCATGCCAGGGTGTCCCCAAATGAGACACACACCCCCCTCAAGGGTTCAGTGCCAGCTTGGTCAATCCCTGCTGCTCATGGTGATGCTCCCAGCAAACATAGCAGGATCCCAAATAAAACCACCCAGTGCTTTTAAAAGTGCATTAATGCCAGATACTCCTCCAGCTGCCTCTTCAGCAGGCAAATTCAGTCCATAAGTCCCTGCTTAACTCCTCTCCAACATCTGTTTGACAGTTCCCCTTGCAGAAGATGGAGAAAGATCAACAAGGATTGAAGACATCTGCAGCTCTCCGAGGTAAGTGCAGCCCGGGACTGGTGGTGCTAGTCCTGGTGAGGGAAGTCATATAGAGCTGAGTAAAAGTTATGTCTATTACAAGCTCATCTGCTTTTTAATTAAAGGGGAGCTCATGTCTTCATCCACTTGAGGAAGAATTTTGGGTGATGGATGAGTAGAAATCCAGATTTCCAGCTTTTGTGCTTGCAAGGAAGAGGGAAGATGTGAACCTTAAAAGGTGATGGAGCAAATACACCTTCCTGTGGGTTTCATCTTCCACTTGCAAAAGGATCTTTGAATGAGAGAGGTGGAGACCACCAAATACTTCCCGGCTGGAAGAGATCCACGGGGAGGGCTCAGCCCGCAGCTCGCTGGCCCCATTAGCTGTGCCGACACGGGTGGCACATAACTTGTCCTGTCCTTGCTGATCCCCACACCCCACCTCAGTTTGGGTGCAAAAAATTGAGGACATGTGTCCTTTGCAGGTGGGTCTCCATTTCTTTCTGGAGTAAGGCAAAGAAAAGGGGGAGACAGGATCCATGTGAAGTCCTCATGCATCTGAGCATGCCTGAGTGGTCAAATCTCCTGTTTTATGTGCTGACAGGGGGATGTGTGCTGGAAGAGCAAAATAGACCCAGCATGCAAATATTTACCCTGCCCTGAGTAGGTTAACAGACACTGTCAGCGTTTATTTAATCTTTCAGTCTGGCTCGGTTCAGGTTTGCTAATTTGGGATGTCTTTTTAAATTTAGAGCTGTTTCTTCTCTGTCTGTCCAGCTGGAACCATGGTTTCAAAAGCCAGAGAATGGGGTTGTCCCCATCTCGCCCTGTGGCCTCCTGCTTTGAATTCGCTTGATACCAAGCTGACCTGTGGATGGACAGTCTTCTAGCAGATCCAAGCCTAATTCTGTTCTACTTTACCCTCCTGTAAAGCCAAAATCGAGCCAAGGGAACAACAGACCTACGGACATAAAGCCTTCTCCAGGGGCGGGATTTGGCATGCTGAAAAAGGCAGCACATCCAAACCCCTCCTGGGTTTGATCCTGAGCGATGTTACAGCCACACTCGATAGACTCCAACTGCAACCACAATTACTTTAAACACCTTTATAGGCACTTATATCGTCATCTTGGTGTCTTGCTCAGTGATGACAAACAAAATTCCTTCTTTCCAAGTCACAAGGGGGGCTTAAACCGAAGGGCTAGTTGACTCCTCTGGAGAAAGACATTTTTACGGCACATTTTTGTTGCTATAAACCCAGTCTAAAATAATGAGACTCGTGAAAGGATATGACCTAACCTATAAAATGCACTTATTAAAGTTGTATGATAAATCAGAGAAGGACACGCTCGCCTCTTCCCAAGGAACTGCGCGCAGCCGGACAAGCAATCGAGGCAAGGCAGATTGATTTCTGGTGTGCGGCGCTCTCCCAGCTGGGGGTGAAGAATTAACGCAGGTCAAATTGCTCACAAACCTCTGTCAAGGAATATATATGTCTAGCCGAAATGTCAGGCTGGAGGAAAGAAAACCCGAGCTCTGTGGTCCTGCTGCAGCCCAGCACGGATGATTTCATTAGTTATATCCCTCTTTGCTCTTGCGCCTGGTTGCTGCATTTTTGCCCCATTTTTTTCCCCCCCACTCTAATAAACCAAGTGATGGGTCTCCAGCAAGATGTCCTGCCGCCACATTAGGTGTCCCAGCCCCAAGTTATCAAGGTCTGCTGCTTAATTCCCACTCGTGTTTCCAACACTGATGTCGGTACGTTCAGTTCTGCCTCGAGGGGTGCCCAGAAATGCCTGGACCAGATTTGGAGAGATTCAGGTAAGTGAAGTGGGATGGTCTGCTCAAGGTGAGACGGGGAAGTCTCTTAGGGTTTAATTTCATTTTTACTGGTCTCACGCTAACAGTACGCTTGGTGGACAGGAACAGCCGCCTGTTGGGTGGGCTGGAGGGGGCTGGGTGTTGGTGGTGTTAACAGCCCTCTCACTGAGTGATTAACTACACCAGTAGAAGGAAGGTGGTGGGGGTGGAGAAGACCTTTTTCTTCTAAAAATACGTTCTCATTCTTCAAATGCTTGGGAATCTTTTTTAACCCCCTCAAATGATTTATTCTTCTGCAAAAGGTCTGGCTGGAGGGGAGGGTCCCAGATTAATTTTCACCAACAGCAAGCTGTAACAGGGAGCCAAGCGAGAAATGCCGTGGAGGAGCTGTGGGATGCTGCAGCCTGAGAGGCGTGACGTTGAAGCGGTTTGTTCACAAAGCTGTGGGGTACGGATGGATCTGGCAATTGTGGTTTTTTTTCTCAAATCCCAGTTCCCAGAACACCAAAACATCACCGAAATGACCTCACGTCCCTGCAAGGGCTGAGGCTGAGCCCTCCCCTCCGCGCAGGGCTTATGTCAGGGCCAGTTAAGGTGCAGGAGCTGCATCTCCTGCCTTCAATTCCTTGTGGCACTAAGATGCCTCAGTTCTTAGCTGCCGAGTAATTTTCCTTTGGGTAATGCAATAGTGCATGGAAGAGCCTATTATTTGCCAGTAGCAAGAGACTCAGCAAGCACTAATTGGACAAATGAGGCTCCGGGGATTTACGAACTAATCAGATGAATATGCAATGGGGGAAAAAAGGCAAACAAGGCTCTGAGCCACCCTGAAGGGCACCTGGGACGATGCTTTGCTCCTGAAAGCAAAGGGGCACGTGCTGTCTTTCCCCGGCTGCAGCGGTGTGAGGGACCATGCTGTCCAGAGAGGTCCTTCCTCCCCCGTAAACCATCTCCCACTGCTGCTTCCCCAGGAGCATCTCTGACGAGCAGATTTGTTTTGCTTCGTGGAGGCACAGATCGCACTGTGCGGCAGGTATTTGGAAGTATTTCCCAGGCTCTTGGCGTCCTTCCCAGCTCACGTTACCCACAGGGACAGGATGCCATCAGTTCTCCGTGTTTGGTACCGTGCCGGAGGGGAAGACTTTCTAGCTCTTTGCCTGTTCCCAGCCTAAAAGCTTCCCTTGAGGAAAGGAGGGAAAGAGCAGCAAAGCAAAGGTCACTATGGGGGAAAATTAAGATTTTCTTTTTCCCCTTTCCTTTTTGCCCTCAAATATTCCCTTTGAAAGAATATCCTGAGCTGTGCTGGGCTCCAGCAGGTCTTTTGGAAGCTCTTCCTTGCAGCTATGGGACACCAGCCCAGCCGTGCTCATTCTGGCTTCTAACTGAGCTCAGCCACAGCTTGTCAGCAAGCCAGCTCCTGACCCCGTGAAGGCAGGGACAAATCCCCCATGCCTGCTGCTATTGCACCCCGGGGACCGGGGCAGGGACTGCTTTATGTCTCAGGGGAGGCTGACGGCAGCATCTCTTGCTGTGTGTGATAGCTGCTGCCTGTCCTGACCACGCGCGGGCTCACCAGGGAGACAAGGGGCTGCAATAACACAGGAGAATAGAGTCACAGTCCTTTGCTAAGCCACGGGGCCAGCACAGGATTTGGGGTGTAGGAAGGAAGAGGAGGAGAGCAGGAGGAAGAGGAGATAGCGGTGATGGATGTCCCCTTCCTTCTTCCTGTGTCCCTGTGGGTAGCTGGTTCTTTGGGGACACAGTTTCATCTCTTTGGCCTCAGGGATCATTTGATGCTGCTTCCCCACTTGGTCTGTGCAGGAAAACAGATTAGACTGGGATTTCCAATACACGTGACACAAGGCATTGGAACGGCTTAAAAACATTGCTTTTCGACTGCTTCCAGACATAATTCATTACCCGTTCACTTTTTCTTCCTTTACCGTTGCCCTTTCCAACAACCCTTCTGTAGGGAGGAGTGTTTATGGCTCCACCATCAAAACACAACACATCCTCAAATCGCAAAGTCTCCGAGCACGAGGTCGGCTGTTCTCCACGTCTGGGTCTTGCTCCATGACCCAGCTACCAAGCTACTACCATAAAATGAATAATAAGGTGCTGTGTTTAATCAGTGTCTGGGGCTGGATACTCCTGGTCCTGCAGCACTTGGACCTAACGCCATCAATGCTCCCGAGAGGACGGCCAAGAAATGACTGATGGTGTCGAGTAAGTTATTGCAAGCCCTTCTGGTAGGAAAAAGTGGTCCTTGCTGGAGTTGGGATGATAGATCACTGCGTTTTTCTGTAGTGCATTAGCACTTGATCTCAGAGGTCGGGCCAGAAAATAACCTTCTCCCTCTAATTGACATGCAAAGCTACCGCTGTGTATTAATTTGGATTGGGGCTGAACTTGGAGCACCAGTGCTGAGATCAGAAAAATGAAGAGTGGTAAATCTGCAGTAAATTGCTCCGATATTTATAGGCTCTCGCACGTGAAACATTTATTTTAAAAAAAAAATAAAAAATAAATGCTGTGGACAATAGGATGGCCTGGCTTTCTGCCAATGGCCAGGGCCAAAAAGTCCACAGCCTAGTCTGGTAGAAGCAGAAAATATGGGATGGCTTTAACCTGCCGGACAGCTTACCAGGATGGGAGAGGTGGCTGCCACCCGTGTTTTCATGGCTTTAAAAATGAATGGGTTGGTTTCACTGTGAGAACCATCAGCGAGGAGTGGAAATGCTGAGGCTGGAGTAACGTCAGGCGGTAAATGGGGGACCCTGGTACTCTCCACCTTCTTGTAGTTAAAGAGCAGAAATTAGCCAGGGGAGACACGGCTTTTAAAATCCTAGAAAAATAGCAATGAAGGGACTCTTTTTCCATGGTTTGAGCCTTTGTTTGCATCTAGTTAATATTTTCATGCTCCCCTCTGTAGCGTTGATGGCCAGAAACGCGTTAGAAAAGAAGATGTCTTTCTTCCCACAGCCCCAAATGGTGCAGTGCCCACAAAGAAACCACGGGTGCTGGTGTGGCATCGGAGGGTACAGACCAATGTCCCTTCAGTTTTGGGGAGCACCTCCTTATTTTTGTGGTGCAGCAGGGCTGTAGGTGCTGGGGTCTAAAGAAAAGCACCCAACTCTGGGAGACCTGCTGCCACCGATACCTTCTGCACTGGGATTTGCACTTGAGCTAGGACCTGTCAGTCAACCCAAAGCGCAAATTTTCTTGTTAAAAGTGAGATGACTACATACAGCGTAAAGAAATTATGTGATCACCCCTTTCCTTTAGTCTGCCTTCAAAATCACCCAGCCTTGTAAACAAAAGCCTTCCAGATCCTCTTTACAAGCCATAAGCCTCAGAACTATCTGGCTTCATTTTTGTGTGACTGAAGGAGCTCTTCATTACATCTTCCAAAATAATGGGAGAAGTCAAAATGAGGAAAACATAATGAAAACGGCTGACGTAAACATAGCTGTATATTTCTGCAGGTCTCTATAGTTAGCTGCTCTCATTAATCACCGCCGTATCCAAGGGCTTATGAATTTCAACAATTATTTTTTTCTGTGTGTTTTTCTTGGGAGAAGAACAATGACTAATTGGTCCTGGGCTTCGTTACCGTTCCTGGGTACCACAGGAGTTAACAACAGGCCTCCGGCCAGGCTGTGTGCGGGCATGGGCTTGCAGAGGGTGAGTCCATACAAGTGGCTGCTGGGGTAAGAAGGGAGAGGAGCTCTACTTTTGGGTTTACTTTTAGGGATGTGCTTGAACCTGGCGATTTGCACCTTTTTTGGGGTGGGAATATGCTGGAGCTGATCTTGAGGGAGAGACACCATGGTTCCCCTGTCAGCCTTCAGAAGTACCCTTTCCATCCAAGACATCTGTGGATGTCCAAGGTCAGCACTGTGGCTGTTCGCTTGACCTGTTTTTCGATTTATGACCTATTTTGCTATTTTTCTCACCCGAGTCACGTGCCATTCTGATCACATTGGGTGTGAGACACATCATGAGCTACTGCACAGAGTCGGGGCAACCGCCACCATCGCTCCCGGTGCTTCTCTCTCCCCTTCCCCTATTACAATTAAAGCACAAAGCCTGATTGCAGCGTGCCCACGGTGGTAACACACAGTGCTCCTGCTGCTGTTGGCAAACAAGACTGCTACACGTAGTTTTTCCCAAACAGGCGTTTGCTGGAGAAAAAACAGTCTGGGTGCCTCTCCCTGACCAGATGCAATCTGTAGAGGGCATGTCAGGTATCTCCAGCTATGCTATAGCCTGCACATCAGCAGGCTGCAGCTTACTATTATTATTAATAATTAGTAAATATTTATTGTTGTTGCTATTATAATTACCATTATTATAATTATTACTATTACCATTACTATTATTATTATTGTTCTACTATCACCCCTCCTGACCTGGGGATGAGCTGCAGCTGATTTAAGCCTGAGCACAGAGCAGAACTGGCCTGCAGCACCAGCGAGCAGATGCCAGGGCTGGGGGAGGACACACTGGGTTGCACCTTCATCTTTGAAACCCGAGATGATGCCATGTCCTGGTGCCTGTGATTAACGAGCCCTGACTTCATGATGGCCAAGCAGCGTGGGGCAGGTGCTACCCAGCCTCCCACTCTGGTCCCATGGGACGTCTGGTCTTTGATGAAGCTCCAAAGTTTGACTTTTCAGGGTGATGGGGGCTCCCAGCCGGGGGTTCAGCAAGCGCCGTGGCTAACGTTGCCCTCCAGAGCTCCCATTCATCATGGGAGAGGCACAGGGGTTGCAGCTGGACTGGATGTTATGGGACCTGATGGGCATTGATTATCGCCCGTGGTGGGCAATTCAGATGATGAATCGGCTCAGTTTGAAGGAAGTCTGCTCTCGACCCCAGTAAGCTAAGACTTTGCCCAGTAACCATTTGACAGCTTGGTTTGACCGACTGAACCTATATTTAGACAAATGAACTTGTATAAAATGACCAGTGGGAAGGAAACCCTCTCTGCTTTCATACTGCAGCCTTGGTCTGGCCCACATTTCATTTTTTAAGGTGATGCTGCAGCAAAAGCATTTCTGGAGATGTTCTCTAGTCTCTGCCAACATCTGCTGCCTCCACCCCCCGCCTGGGTGCTTTTTGATCTGAACTTCCAGGTTGAGGTGAATTTTTTACAGTAGTTTTCTGTTGTTGTTTGACTCGCACAAAGAACAAGGACTCTATCGTTTTCACTTCGTGAATCCTGCTGGGACATGACAGAGCGTTTTAGAAGACGCTATTTAATTAAAACACCAACAACTGGAATTTCTGGAAAAACATCAGAGGTTCTCATAAATTATCCTGGTCTCCCATGTTTCACGCTCCCAGTCTACTACCTTTTGTTTAGTCCATATTATTTTGGAGCGTGTTTCAGGGGAATACTTATGGGCTAAGCATGTTCCTAGCTATGACTGGCTTACTTACAAATTACCCTTTAATCAACAGATTTGATATTAATTAATAATTCATAGACTGCTCTTAGGATAAAATTGCATAATAATGTCTTTGATGCAGCCCAAAGTGTCCATTGTAGATGGCATAAAATGTTAATTAGCAGGAAAATGCAGTTAGGAGAAAACTCTTTTAATTATGTAATAGGCCTCATTACAATGGGTAATCAACAATGCTTCCAAATTAGCCCACTGACAGCATTTATCTATACATAGCAAATAAACTTTTGTTTGCAGAAAAAAATGCATTTGAGCAGTCAGCTTCTTAATTGCTTTCAGACGGTTTTTAAGTCATTGCAGTCCCTACTAATATTTTACAAAGGACCCCGCTTCTCCCCTGAATGGGCCGTATGTAAAGCTCAGGCAATAATGGGGAAAATTGTTCACAAATATTTGTTCAGATATGCAAGCAAATTTCAATTTGACCTTTTGCAGGACCCTCATCTGAATACTGGAGCATTCTGCTGATGGCGGTGCCCGGAGAAAAATGTAAAGCATCGGTGCATGAATATCCCTTGAATTTCACATTGTGCATGAGGTCGCCCGGCTCACACTGGCTGCTTTGTTGGTGAGTTGCATAAATCACCCAGTTGGGCAGCTGCAAACCAGGTCGCGTGCCCAATATGGCTAACATGACCCAAGAGCGTGCACAAAGACCTGGTTGAAAGCTACTTAGAAATCCAGCTTTCCTTGTGAAGGAAAAATGGGAAGGAGCTCAAAAAGCAGATGCCTCGTTTGTAATCTCTGCCCCCAGCTGGTTTGTCTAAGCCAGAGTCTAGCGAAACGAAGGGGTTTGTGCCAGGATGGCTGGAATGAGTCAAAGCACCCAAAGTCAATGCCACATCTGGATTTGCACCTTGAAGCATTTTGCTGTTTCTGCCTTGATTTTGAGAGTTATCCGGGCTTCTTCAAGGTAATCTGCAATCCTTGTTTCTCTCCAAACTCATCCAAATCTAGGACTTTACCACGTTCCATACACAGGTGTGGTCCAGCTGGGTCCAGCTCAGACCTTTTGGGCAGGGTTGATGGATTTATCATGTCGCATCCTCTTGTTCAACCCAGCAAACCTTCATTTCTCACTGCAAATAATTAGCGGAGGTAATAATATCCTGCAGTCAGTTGCTAAGCAGTGCTAATGGCTGCTGATCTTCCTCAAAGGGATGGCATGAATCCTTGGGACAAGGATGACCTTTACTCGTTCTCTGTGGTCCTGCTTGTAATTCTCCTTTTAATATTGTACAATACCGATAGCCCAAGTTTATCCATATTGTCGAACAGACGGATACTCTATTATTAGATTTGTTCTTGCAGACACCTAGCTATATTGGCCGAATGTAATTTATAGTCTCTAAAATCTGCGGACACAGATTTCTGCCTCCTTCAGTGTCTGGTCATTTCTATTCATTTCATCTCTGGAATCTAATGTAATGAAATTATAAAAGGCTCTAACTCCTCAGCATTTAATCAGCTTAGTATGAGAGAATTACATCAGCAGCCCTTAGGTGTACTTTATCCTGCAAAGGAAATCTCACATTAGGAGACAATCTCGTTATTTTGGCTACTAAGGATTGCATGAATTTTTTAAGATCCACCAAGAATACAGAAGACTTGAGGGAGGCTACGTCTTTATTGATGGTAGACAAAGAGCAGGGGGTTTTTGCCTTGCCAGCAAGGCTAGCTGGAAGTGTAGCTTGGACCCAGAGCCAGCGTCTTGGACCCTTTATTAAGATCTCCAGAGGAACCAGGATCCTACACAAGATAGAATTTAGGGGTAGGTAGAAACTTGTTTGATATAGGCATCCCCATCCCTGTTCGAGGTACTTTCCAGGCTCACAAGAACAGCTCTAGATCAAATTTGTGTTCAGCAGAGGACTTAGCAGGACTTTAGTGCCTACTGACTTAGAGATCCTTTTTTCCTTGCAAAAGAGATGTTGGTGCTTCCTCTCTCTTCTCTCTTGATCTCAGTTTCTAGAAAATCTCCTCCTGGGCTATATCCCACCCACACACCCGGGTTTCTCACCCTGAAAGGATCAGGTTATTTCTGAAAAGCTCCCTGTGCTTTCCATAGGTCTGTAGGTCTCTCCTTCCTTGAGCTCAGCTCTGGCCATGGACTGCTTAATTCAGTGTATTGGTTTATAGGCATTGGTGGGGTGGTTCTTTGCCTCCGTTGGGTCTGGAGAAATCACAAGTTTTACTTTATTGGCCTTTTTTCATATCCATCTTATTTATTTCAACACGCAAAATGTCAGCAATGGGGCCAATAAGGCGGACAAAGAGATGGTGCTGCCATCTCCATGTGAGGGAGGAGGAGCTCCAAAGAGTGAGGTGTCATGCCCACCTGCCCGGGGTCGCACAGAAGCTCTGTAGTGAAGCAGAAGGCTAAACCCAGGTCTTCTCTGGGTTACAT
>KZ508986.1:32482-45282 GCA_002844005.1 Limosa lapponica baueri | reverse complement strand
CACATCCAGAGATATCTTTCAAGTATGGACAAAAATCCCCACATTTTCTCAGCCTGCATTGTCAGAACCTCTCCTTTGCTAACCAGCACCAACTAACTCAATGCAGAAGCCCAGCACGAAATCCCCACACAAACAGACCTAGCAAGATGCTCTCAAAAACCTTGCTTTTTCAAGCTTGATTTTATAAGGTTTTGACAGGATCCAGAGACTGCCATTTGTACCCTTGATCCGAAATCAAGAGCGCTTACATTCTTTTTAAAATCTGAAATGTAAATTTAATAGCTTTGTATTAGGTTTGTCCTGATGGAGCCTTTGAAAGTCAAATCCCTGCTACTAGCACATGACAGGTTAGAACGGTTGCATTATACGCTATCCAAGCCTCTCATCAATACGAGAGTAACTAATGGCCATAAAATGTCAACTTGCAACTTCAGTATGTCATAGGAAGACACTACATCTGGTTTTAGATATGAAATAGTAAGGAGCAAAGTACCTTAAATAACCTGCCAAAGGTCACATGAGGATCTATAGATGACCCATGCCATTTGTACCCCACTCAAACTGTGTAATCAAGAAACTTCCCTTCTTCCTTTTATGATTGTGTTAGTACCTAAGGGGGAATTTTATGTAGTATAAATTAGGGATGAAACATTATCTTCCAGTGGAAAGACCCCCAAAACCGCAATTACACACAAACATCAACTTTTAGTAATTCCAAGAAGCCTTGTTTAGGAGGTATTATTTTAGCCGCTTACTTACAGTAATAAGACACAGTAAATCTACACAGTAGAACAAAATGACTTAAATTGATTAAATTAAAAATCAGCACGTGGCATTCAGAGCACCTGCCTCAAAATTCAAGATAAAACCATTTCAACTCGGCAAGCTAAATGCTAGAATTATAGTTGAGGAGAAGCTTTCTTAATTTCTTTGCACCAGCAAAGAAATATTCTGTGTGCTAATATCCCTGGCCAGCTATAAATTCTCAATGAAAGCACAACAAAAAATTGTAACAAATATAACGTGAGATTTCAAATGCAAATTCTAAATAATATGTAACAGGGGTTTTTCCCATTGTTTGGATTTACACTGAGTTTCTATCCATTCACTTTTCTGAAGGTTTTACTGCACCAAGGAGGCTCATGGCATAATATGTGACAGCAAGCGTAAGTTAATGAAAGACAGTAACTTTTCAAAGCATACACACAAATACAAAACATTCTGCAAATATAACTAAGACGGGCATCTCTCAAGGAGAGTGCTCTTTCAAAATGGGGTCTGAAAGTGCACCCCAGCTTGGCTCTCAAGAACCCACCATGTACTCGTTTTAGTCCCTTGAACGCATTTTAATACTCCAGAGTAGCTCACAAGAAGCAATATGTAAGAGTAAGCAAAGAAAACACATCCCCAACACTCTGGTACTACCTACTGCAAGAAATAGATCCCTATGGGCCATAATAGGCTAGAAATAAAAATAAAGCAAGGTAAGTGAAGAAAAAGTAAAACAAACTTACTTAAAACCTGCCCACCCCACAAGCAGCCTGTCCGAGGGAAGCAGGATGGTTGTTCCCGACTGCCTGGCAGAGCAGCGTCCCGGCTGCCGGGCAGCGCACACACAGCCCGGAGCTTACACAGCTTTGCAGATAAGAGATAAGCAATACTTTATATTTCACTCAGATGTAGATTATGAGCCAGGGAAAAGCAAGCTTAAAAGGTGAATGGCTTCTTTTGGCATTAGCTGAAATCTCTGTATAGTCTCCAAAGAAAGCCGACAGCGAGGTCAAGCTACAGTATGGGAATTCTATAGTCAATAAAAAAAACCCTGTTTTTTAAGCTCTGAGTCAGAAAAATTCAATGTGGATGACCACTTACTGAAAGGGTCATCATCCAACAGAGAGAAAATTGCTAGAGCAACAAAGAGCCCAGAAGTATTCCTCAGTTTATAGAAACCACAGAGAAGGGCAAATTCTAAATCTGTCTCCTCCTCGTATTAATCTAGTTTGCCTCCAAGGATCAATTTATCCAGTAGAAACCGCATTGCGATGGTGCAGTCAAGTTCCTTCTCTGAAATCTGAGCTTAAATCATAAAACAAAACTATTGTTTTATGGCTGCACGCTGACATTTAAATATTTCTCTACCATTGCAAGCATAGCTCAAGCACTGCAGTGACAAGCAAGACCAGCAGATGTGGGCTCTCGCCCCAAGCTGTGTTTTTTTTTTTCATTTTCCTCAATAGAGCAACTTCACTTTTTACTGTACTCTACGTGACCACACCGTGTGCTGGCATTCGCAGGACATTTATGGGGTCAGAGCTTAGGAAGAACATTTACAGATTTCCCACTAACTCCCAAGGCCCTGAGTATTTCCCTACGGGAGAGGAGTTTGCGATGGACCCAGTCTAACGACGACTGAGCCCACTGGGCTACGCCAGCACCTGAGCTGCTGGTGAGAGACCGATGGTAACACGGCACTAACCTTGCCCAGGCAACTCTCCTGCCATGAACACCAAAGCAAAGCTCAAACTGGCTCCCTTCCGGATCCTCTAGCAGGACTTTCCCTGCATTATATGAGTCACTGTGAAACAAAGCCAGCTCACCGAATCTTACAGTAGAATGTCCCACTGCAGCACAAATAAAAATCTTCTATATCTGAAGGCAGATATCCCTCCCCCACAAGTCCAACTTTCTGCAACCGTTCTCCTTTCTGATATTCGTTCTTAAAGCATCCAGTTATGTTCTTCTCCTCACTTGCTCACATTGATGCTCCCAAAGCAATGAATTTGGTTTGCTAATTACTGCAATCAGGGGAGATGGGGAACACGAGGCACAGATTAAAAAATTGCTCAGGCTGGGTTCTTTCCCAGCACTTCACCCTTTTGATATATCAGTGTGGTAAGCTCAACGCTGAACAGCACTTGACTCAGCCTCAGTTTGGAGTAGGGAGAAATTAATTGCAATCTAATAGGATTCAAATTGGTACAAGGGATCCCCTCATTACAGGACAAGAAAGAGTAGAACCGCAGTACATTAGCCGGCTAGCAAAGGGCTTCGGTCAATGCAGTGGAACAGGCAACACCATCACTGAGACATGATGAATTGATACCTCCATAATTGTAATTTATTAGTCAGTGGTGCTGAACTAGCCTATGAACCAGGTGGGAACGGACTAAACCTGCGCAGTGTTTGCGGAAGAAACGACATTCCCTTTGCAAGGTCTAACCTGAAATAATTTTACACTGATGTGAAGATGTGTCACAGCTTAATTCAAGCAGCAGTTATGTGTACCGGAGGATGAAAGTGTAAATCAGCAGCAGACTGGGAAACAGAAGGCTCCCGGTATCAAATGTCAGTGGAGTTGCTCCCTCACTGTGCAACCTTTGACAAGTCACTTGACCTCCTGGTGCTTCAATCGAGGCAGCTACAGCACTGGGTTAGATGCAAGATTCCCATCATATGGCACATTCGTCCTCTGTGCTTCAAACTGCAGCCCCTACCTCGCTGTATTAGAAATCCATGTTGGAATTACCACACGAGGCTGGCCTGTGGATATTTAAAGTCATGTGTGACAAACAGGCTTTATGTAATGAATTATGGTTAAGCTGCGAGAGTAAACTTGACAGACATGCACACGCATTCGCACTCACACAAAGCCCAACTGTCCCACTTCCACATGAGCAGCTCCAAGGGGAACATCTATACAGCAAAACGAAGGTTTAGCTGTGACATGGATGAATGCACCTGCAAGGATTTCCTTCCAGGTAGCACACAGACAGGGTAGCAGAGCCCAAGGCAGCAGAGGTTAACAAGCCTGGATCCCCGTGGGCTTACATTCCTGTTCCTCCTCTCTGCTGAAGCCTATGCCACTGAATATTCATAACTTGTTGCTAAATTAAGCAATCATTCACATGGCTAGTAATGCCACGCTCCCCCCTGATTTTGCTGGGCAGGCAGAATTTTAGGAATTTGGAATATTTTCCAGTTAGTTTCAGAAAACAGAATGTAATCCCACCAACACTGGAGGCGCCAACACAACCCACTGGCAGCTGCTATTCCCCTCCCGTCTTCTGTTCGGGACAATCTTTTGGATGTCAACCTCCTGAAGCACAGAGCTCCCACCCTCACACCTAGCTGGACCTTAACAACTCCTTCTGCCTCTTCCCACCTGAGGTCAGTGAGGAAAAAGCAAAGGTCTCCTAGAAGTCACTCCAGGGAGGCTCAGGAGACCACACTGGAGGGGAAGGTCTGGGTCTCTGAGCTAAGGGCAGTACCTAAACAAATCCACTGCTGGGAAGAATAAAAGGGATGAATTCATTGCAGAAAATATTTTTCTTGGCAAAGAAAAAGACCATTGCAATCAGCTTTATGTACATCTCATACTCTGAGCTGCATAATCAAGTGGGGCTATTTCAGTTTAATAGATACCTGAGCCCTTTCTCAAGCATACATAAGTGGATCTATTCCTTCCTAAAGCTTCCCGAGAAGCCAGTTACTAAAGACAGAAAACCACAAAATTATACACTCAGTATTTCTAACCAGCTCTTCACCCTAGAAGACCTTTGGAGGGTTTATAATTAAGAAAAAGAAAATGCTTAGGCTAGAAAACTGGCCCAGCGAGTTTGCTATCAAGATCCTTCCCTGGGTTTGTACAGTGGAAACACCCTCAGTATTCACACCTAGTTCTCAATCATGAGCTGATGATTAATACCAGCATTAGATCATCCTCAGCAATTGCCAGAGCTTTCTGCAAGGTTCTTGGTGGATTGAATTATTGAACAGCGCTCAGCACCTCTAAGCAAGCTCTTGGAAACTGAAGCTGGCGTCCATCCAGGGCACCTGATGTGACACATTCACATGGCCTGATGCAGAAACACCAGTTTGGATGGTGTGACTTCTCTCCTGTCCTCTATCCGAACCGGTTCATCGTGCTTTGGGTCAGCTCTGAGCTGATGTGGCAGTGCTGTTTCCAAATCTAGTCAAGTCTCTGTATGATGTCCCACAACTTAAGACAAGTTCCTTAAATCTTGCTAGCAAGATCAAAACTCCTACAGCAATGACATCCTCCCTTACTTCTTTAGGTTGAAAAAACAGCCTCGTATTTTCCTGTACGGTAATAAAATAGTCATCATGTCCCCTACTATTTTTCATCTGTATATTGCAAGCATTTTAAAAAGAAAGTAAAAATTATTATCTCCATGTTACAGATAAGCAGCCAGACAAAGGATGGCTAAGTCACCTACCCCCCTGCCCAACAATCTAGGGGCAGAACTTGGTAACATAAATCCTTTAACCTCAACAACTCCACCAATTACCAATATTGGCAAGAATACAGCCTCTCCTCCTCTTCCAGAGTTACTTTTTGAGGAGGAGGAAGAGAAGGGTTTTAAAATTACATGTCTGCAATGTCTGGAAACAGAAAAAAAACCCCAACTCAGATACTAACTACCATCATGCTAGAGATCAAGACTCCTATTCAATTCAGAAATAAAAATATCACATAGAATTTAATTCCTTATAGAGTGACCGCCAGTGGTAAAAGTGGTAAAAGCCAGCATCTGATAGTGAAAAAGATCGTATCACTGGTTTAATTTTTATTTTAACCTAGGTAGTTCAGCATTGGAAACAGCTAATTTTTTGGACAGGTGGAAGGAAAAGATTGACTTTTACTGATTAAATCCTAATTCTTTCAGAACAAGCTTGAAGTCAACAAGTACATCAATATTTAACTAGGCATTAACTAAGGGCTCTCATTTGTGCAGTTGTATTAACAGGCTTTGTTGCATAAAATGACTGGAAAAGCCTTTCAGACTAAGCTGTTTTAGCAGAAACACCTTAAGCAATTACAGTACATCTCAATAGGTCTTTGAACAGCAGGATATACCTAATCAATGTAAGTCACATGGTGCTGAATACTGCAAAAAAGTCTGAGTTTTCTACATTCTGCAAATGAATACAGCTGAAGCAGTAGAAATTCCTGTCATTACCAACGTAAGTTAAAGACATTCTGCCAAAATAAATAAATAATAACCATTAGGAAAATACGCACATGATGCCACAGAAGGAAGCCTCTGAAATGATCAGAAATCCTATTTTGAGTCCCATTAAAGGAGCAAAACATACATCTTGCAACAGCTTGCACATTTTATTTGCCTGGATCTATCAAAACAGAAGCAATGCATTTATTCTAGTAGGAAGTATCAGAATACAAAAATGGAAATAAGAGTAAATTGGTGAGGGGGATTTATGTAGATGCTTATGTGAGTGAGGAGCACATCATTTCAACAAGTCACTGGGATTTGGGCTCCCAACTAACTGAATCCTTGTGGTGTTAATATCTTGTAAGAGCATCTTTTTTTATTTGTGTTTACAAGACTTGAGTAGCAGAGAGCTTACCCTCTTTTTTAAACAGAGCTGGCTCTTACCAAAAGACTTCACAAGTCTGTAAGAGCTCCCACGTCTGCACCCTCCTTGTCCAGCCCTCACCAGTGGGATGGTTCTGAGGAACATCCAACAGCTCCTGTTCCAAGCTCTTCAGGACCAAAATCTAGCATGTATGGTTGTCCTTCTTCCAGTTAATGGCAGAGCTACCCAACTGCGAGCCTCCAGGTTATACATCACTGCTAATTTCTTGACACAACTCACACTTTCTTTTTTGTTTTGCAATTGAAATATTTTTTCATAAACCCAGTTCTTCCCTGAGCTCTCAGTTTCAATAAACAATAACAACCAGGTATTTGTCAAGTTCCCATACAACTTATTCTGTAACTCGTCTGCCTTTGGCTTTGCCCTAAGCTTATGCCTATTTGAGGTGACCCAAGGTTGCCAGACAACAGTTCAGTTCCAACTAAATAACATGCGCACACAAGCACCTCCCCCCACAAAACTTACTACTATTTTTTTTTTCTCTGGGACAATGTAGACTTTATTACATCTGCTATTACAACGTGCCTATAACAATGTTCTCTAACAAGCAGCCCTAAGGTCAAATGTGTCCCTTGATCAATTTACTAGAGGTCTCTGGTGCTGCTGCTGTGGGTAGAGTGTCTGGGGAAAAAAAATAATCCCTTTATTCCTTTGCTTCACCGTAAGAAGGAAAAAAAAAAAAGCTGTCAAAGACATTTTTCTTCTCCCTCTGCTCTTGACAAGTCAGGTAAACAGGGAGGGAATATCTAACTGCAAAGTACTGTAAGAGACCAGCATTTGTACAGGCATATAAAAACATACTGTTTATTTACCAAGCTACTCAATGCACGAGGATGATTTGAACAAGGCTAAGGGGATTGGGAAGATGTCTTAGCAAAACACCTGCAAAGCTATTTTGCATGAGGACAAATAAAAGGCACTCTGGATGTGAGTACTGTGTGGTTGTCTTTATACAAGAATTTAACAATTCAGTACATTGCCACTGAATTGCTGAGGTCAATTGTCAGGTCAAAGCACCCTGACAAGTAGTAACACTAATTCAGAGATGCTCCCAGCACTGTAGCCATTGCGCTAACCTTCTCCTAGTTTGTCAGTAAAGCTGTGACTGTTTATCTATTTTTGCTCAACAGATCAGTATTGACCACTAAGTAATGACTATACTCAGAAAAGCAGACTTGATACTAGTAGACTTGCTACAGAAATCTCTTCCTGCTTGCACCCAAGCAGCAGGGAAGGAGTTAATCTCATTGGCCAAAATGGCTGAGTATCGCTCTTACTCATGCCTGACTGCATGACTGTTGTTTCATATGTTGTGATTTATTTTCATCTCTACGTGTGGATTTTAGTCACAGACTGGCACTGACGTTAATGGGAACTGCCCCATTGAGCCCCACAACTGGGAGTGGGACCGAAGCTCTGGGTGCCTCCAGCTATTAGTAAACGATTGTTGGGATTGTCTTTGCTTATTCGCTATGCACCAATTCCCATCACTTCTGATTAAACATGATAATTCCTGCAAACACAGAACGAGCAGCCCCTTTAAAAGACACACACACACATTCCCCCTCCCAAAACAAAAAAAAAAAAAAAGAGTACCCTTTGCGAATGCCCTATAATGGGTCTAAATAAAGCCTGAGCTGTTCCTTACTCATGCATAACTTGCTTCTGTTCCCTCCACACCCTGCCCAGTTGGCATAATTTGCAGAAGGGTTTTGGCATGGACAATCGAAACACCCACATGCTGCCTGAACTAAAAAGCTTGATCCTGGAGCCCTTTTCTTTCTGAGCAAGAGCTAAATGAGACTTCTATTTTGATAACACAAGCCCTCTCTGCACTGTAGGTTTCAGCACATGAAGATTGAACTCCAACCATGCTCCCAGATTAGGGCAGCTACAGCCTACACCGTATCACCCCACATGATAGCTGGAGAAGGAAAATGTGGCAAAACTCCAACCTTTACATTTCATACAACCGGACTAAAATTCCCTCTAAATCAGCAGACTCCACCACTAAAACCCCAGCAGTCACCACACATGGTAATTAGCAGGCACCTTGGCGTGGTCCAAAACCAAGACATGAACAAAGAATGAGCGTGGGCCACAAGGAACAGTCATAAGCTTCTTCAAAGAGCACGCGTTCCCCACTCTGGTGCCATACCCTGAAACAATTTTAATCCATCTTTCCCTTTAAGCAGAGACAGCACCGCCACTGACGGTGATACGACAGTGACAAAGGAGGGCTGAAACTCAGACCCAAATTGTTATTCCCCTCAGCTAGGCAGTTATGCACAAGAAACACTGCTTGTAAACACTTCTTTGTCAAACACTCAATTACAAGCTGCTTTATGAACAAAATGAGCCAGCCGCAAGGAAAGCAAGAGACGAAAATGGGGAGGCAATCTAAAATGGCATGTGGCCATTACGCCACCACGTCCCCCAGTGACGCTCGGGGCCGAACTGCCAGCCCCGCTCACAGGGGAGCACAGACACGTGCTGGGAAAACACCGAATGCAGCTTTTCAGAACGTGGTTCAGGCTTTGTGGCTCTAGACCTTGCTCTCTGCTGTAGGGACTATTTCCTGTGTGGTGAGCAAAGAATAACTTTTTCATTTTTATATTATTAATTTTGGCAGTAGGCAACTGGAAGAAAAAGAGCACATGTACAAATGAGGAGCAAGTTAAAATATCTCAATTGCAGTATGACTCTGCCCCTTTGTATCATCCCTGTTTACCTTTATACACTGAAATAGCTCCTTACAAGCTGAAAAATAACTGGAAAGCACATTTAGTTTTTTCCTGTTAAAGCTGCCAAGGTGCTCCACAGCAGACCTATCCGACCAGCTGAGCTATCTCCATCTTCCATCCTGAAGAACTGAGACATTCACTCCAAAAGACACCCATGACTGACACTACAGCCAGTAAACGTCATGTTAAATTACAAAATAGCGCCCTGCGGCCACTCGAAAGTTTTGAGACGCAACAGGAAGACAACTTTATGAGATCCAGCACCACCTTCCAGGAGGCTGCAATATTACAGCAGCAGAGAGAGGGCTATTCATCATGGCACTGTTACTCCAGCTGCCCTGGACAGCATCCACAGCTTGATCCATTACCTCGTCCTTGGATTCTTTTAGCAATATCACTCCAGGGGATAAGGTTTCCTTGAAAAAGGTTTTTTTCCTTGTTTTTGCTATTAAGTGTCAATGAGTCAAGAAAGGCTGTGAGAAGAAACATCAGAGAGTGCAAAACGAATTCTACAACTAGTCTTCAACTTTAACTTGCATTGGATCTGCAGCTGGAGCAAGAATCCAGCCTGTGCTCCTTTCCCTAGTCCCGAAATCAAAGCCTTTAACCGGTAGGAACTGGAATGTGGAAAGAAGGGTGAAGACAAAAGATTTGCCTTTAAATTAAAAAACCTGCATATATTTACATAATTGACTTTAGACACTAACTTCCAGCATCCAGTAGCTACCTAAATAATTCTTTGTTTTGTAATCTCAATAACTCCAACTGCAAAGAAACAAAATTGAGAGGAAGTCACCTGAAAAAAAAAAAATTAAAAAAAAACCCCTTTTGCATGTAAGGATAGTAAGAGTTTATATATACAATTCTTAAACTTAACATTTGAAATATCCTCCTTGCTAGGATTTTTTTTTTAACTAAATTAATTTCAAGGCTCAACTTCAGAAAAATTTTAGAATCCATGTAGAGTGCTAACAGCTGGAAAAACCTACATACAGACAGGACATATTTCAACTTGTGAGTTAAAATATACGTACATACCCAACTATGCCTTAGGACACCCTCAACCAGTAAGCCTGGGAGAGCTTTAAATCTATCACAAAACCCTGCTGGCTTTATTTAATTCTTCAGCTTCTTTGAGACAAAACGTTAGAGAAAATAGCATGGGTTTCATGGACTGACTTTGCCAAATAAATAGTGCAATGGCATTCACCTGAAGAACTACTAGCAACCTTGCTTGAAGGACTAAAGGGAAAAAAAAAATAAGTGCTTATTTTACCTAAGAGATGTCTTCAAACCAAAGACGTGCTTACTCAAGCTGTGTATATTCTCAACAGCTCGTGTAAACCATCCATCAGGCAGAAGTATGAAAATTAGCTCCCTTAAGAATCCACACTGAAAAGAGGTCGAGGGATGTGGGTAACACTGCCCGAGGCTGCAGTTTATGAGGCGAGAGCAACCGAGAGGTGGAAAACAGCATCATCTTTGATACGCTTCCACGAGGAAAGCCAAGTGAGCTGGACCAGTGCCATTAAATGACTTCAGGCAAAGACTGGCAACTGCCAAAGCGATTCTGCTACAGCTCCTGGTGCACCGATCCCAGCAGGCTCTTGCAGAAATGGAGATCCAGGGCCAGCAGGGAGCAGGAACAAGTTCTGCACGTTGAAAGCAACAGTATCTCATGAAAAAGACATTTATTCTGCCTCAACCACAAGTGACATTGGGATGTCATTTTTATGTTTGTTTTAAATCAGCTCAGATTTAGACTGGAGCTGCACAGATGGTTTAGCTATTATAGTGATAAGCATGCTAAAGGAAGAATATTGTTCCTCTAATTCTACTACACTTGTTTCACACACACACAAAGAATACCTGCAATCATCCCCAAAATTACTGGGGTGATCACAAGGAACCATACTCTACCTGCTGGCGTTCACAGGCTTTGTGTTTTACTGCAGACATTTGGTGCAAGCCCAAGAACGGGGGTTACAATTAGGTATCAGATCCCAAACCCCTGTGCAAAGCTAGCTAAAATATTAGGCAGCTATTGCTTAAATCCAGATGGAATAACCCTTCAGACACTTCTTGCCCAACAGAAAAATAACATGCTTAAAAAGGCCCTGGCTACTTCAGCTGCTTCTAGGTCCTAGCTGCTTCTTCTGCCGCATCTGCATTACACCCAGGAAAAGGGGCTCTGGGTGTCCTCTCCAAGGACACCCAGAATGTGCCCTGTCTCACAGCCATGAAGAGACGTACAAGAAAAACCTCCAGCCGAGGCTCTGAATCTCTTCAAACAGCACACACGGGCAGGACTAGTCGGAGACAGAGCACCATTCAAGCACTACTGTGTTCCTCCATTCTTCAATTGGCTAAAATCACGAGATACAACAGAAGTGCTCTTCTATCTTGGTGCCTTCTCTTCTCCGAAAGGAAATATACAAATAAAAATGAGAGGAGGGAAGAAGGAAAAGAAAGAAGACTTTGTGCATTGTGTCAACCAATTAAATTCAACAGAGAAAAAGATACAACTGTTTATAGCTTCCTGTAAATTACTTCGTGTAATTAAATCCCCCTCTCTAAATTACCAACCATTTAGCTCTTCTCTTATAACAATGTAACCAATGACCACCAACAACCTTTTTTACAGCGTCTGATGGCACGTAAGTTGTTAGCAATGAAATTTCCTTTTTATTTCTCCCTTTCAAAAGAAGCCATTGTAATGAGATTCATTCACAGCTACTTACAGAACATCAGCGAGAAGAGAGGATTGCTTTGTTTCTCTTTTTCTGCTCTAGTCTGAGGCTATATTTAAGCAAATGTGATCTAAGGTCCCTGCCAGTCATCCAACTGCAGGCAGAGAAGTTAAAGGTGACCTGCAGGAGTTTTAAAACATGGAGCTTATAACTGGTTTGATTCTTCATATACATACAACATAACTTTCTTACCTTGTAGCAGTGTGACAACTGTATTCTTATTATTCCAATTTTCTGACCTTTTTTTAACTTTGAGGAATGCCAGCTCAAGTCTTCCCAGTTTACAAGGGATGAGTCTCAAGAGATAAGAGCTGCTCTGGCTTCCTCCAGATTGCTCAGTTTACGAGATGTGTCTGTGTGTCTCTAGCTCCCGAGGTCTGTAGAGCCACACTTCACTGGGTCTGCAGCTATCGCATCTTCTCAGATGGGGAACTGAGAGGGAGACACAAGGCCCCCGAAGACGCCGTGGTTCAGCTCCACTAGAGGTAGCGTAAGAAGTCCCAGTGCAGAGAAAGCACCGGTAGCATCCAGTGCTTTAATCACCGTGCTCTCTAGACCTGCTCTAACACATGTTAAAAATGCCAGCAGCCATCTGGAGGCCTGAACACACTGCTGTTGCCCAAGTGCTGTTAAGCGAGAGAGGTGAACGGGGACAGAGACCTTTCAAGAAGAGGAAAAGCAGGGACAAAGAAGGTAGAAGCCAGTGCCGCAGGCAAAGCCTCGGGGTCTGGTTCTGAACACAGCAGGGTCGATGCCATCGTAACAGCATTACAATCCTTAAATACAAAGCAGGGAGCAAAGAGCACATGGCAGGACACTGCATCCCCATCCCCACAGCCACCCAACCTCCACTTGCTCTGCCCCCAAGAACAAGTCCCCCCCAAGC
>KZ508986.1:9697-21777 GCA_002844005.1 Limosa lapponica baueri | reverse complement strand
CTACCTTTGCTGTCAGGGCCAGTAAATCCCCTTCTGCAGGGAAGGCTGGTGGATCCAGGCCCATTCTCTCTTCTCGGTTCCAGGAAGGAGAACGCCAAATCTGGTTCCAGAATATACAAAACTATTTTGTTCCTTGCTACTCACTGCTTCCAGGGCTGTCTCCTACCTGTCCTCACTTAGGAATCTCTCTCACACCTTCCAGGGCAGGCTACAGCCTCTCCATCTGCAGCCCCTCGTCTGTCTGGGCTGCAGACGGAGAGCAGATGGTTCTAATTGGCTGCGTGGTTACAGATAAGGAAGAATTAGGCCTTTCTTTAGTGCCTCTTTCCTGGCAGTTACTCCATGAAACATACAGATTCTATCTCCCCATTTGCTTATTTGGATGTACGGATATCAAAGAACACTTCAGCTGAAACTGTAATTGTGGTACCTCCTCCAGCTCCACCTGAAATACCTTGCACACCAGTGGCTGTGAAGATCCACTGGCAAAGACCTCAGCACAGGCTGGCAACCCAAGTGTGTAACCTGGACTCTGCAACACGTTTTGAGAGTCCATAATAAAAATCTCTGTGATTTTTTTTCATTGCTATTTGGCCCAAGCTAGTTAGAAGTTATGCAATTGCACCTCTGCTTGCGGCAGAGCTGGCAACATCCTTAATCACTTGGAACACTCCTTCCTGAAAAGCCTCTCTTTTTTTTTTTTCCTATCACCAAGGCACAGCTGCAATCTCCAAAGACTCTCAAGGTGCACACCACTCAGTTTTATAAATAAAACTGTGAATAATGGGGATGCACGGCCCTTGGCTCTGGAATGAGATCGTTCTTACCCCTAAAATGCCACAGCAAGAGACTTCTGCAGAGTGGACTCCATGGTGTCTGTTTGATCAGGAAATAACGATCAGCCCTGAAGGACCCTGGCACCAGCTCACAGCCACAGCCAGCCGCTGGCCGGAGTCATCACCCAGTGTTTGCTCAGCCCAGATCAAACTCTGCCTTAATCCTCCGAGTTTACACAGCTCTTTGAGATCTCAGAAAGCACGTAGGGGGAGGCTGGGGTTGTAAACACCTTTCATACACTTAAAGGACCTGAAAAAAAGTGCAAAACCCACACAGCTAGATGAAAAACCTCGAGCATGCTGCTGGGGTGCAGACGACAAAAATAACACCTACAGTTAATAAAATGACTACCCTCAGCCCTCAAGCATCAGTTCAAAATGCAGCCCCGGTACAAAATCAAGTCCATTACAATCCTCTGTCCCCAGGGCCCAGCAGACACTGGAAGGCTCAGACAGGCAGCCAAGGACTGGCCACACTCCGCTCCTGCCAGACTGTCTCTGCCGACTTTGAAAGATTATATGGGCTGATTTCCCAGAAGGGAAACAGCCTCCAGCTTCTCTCTCCACAACTCTTCACTGCAGCACTTACGCCTTAAGTTGGGGAACATGAAATATCCCACTGAACATCAAACAGGAAAAGGATCCACACAAAGGAAATAAAAAAAACCCCACTGTTGTCTCTAAAACTGACCCTGCTTGTCCCTGTTTCTGCCTCCAGCTTCTCTCAGCAAAATTGCAATGGAAAAGCCCCTGAGGATCTAAGCACCATCTATCCTTATATCAACTTTATCATGCAATTAGCAGTAGGGTTGTCAAACGTGTTTGTTTAATAGTTCAGGGAGAGATCCTGGCTCAGAGAGGAACTGGAACAGATTTACTTTTAATTAGGTTACTTTTAAAATATTTTATTGACCTGATACCCAGTTTATAGAACGGCAACATAGAAACAAATGATGATTTCATATTCTAGTGCTTTCTAAGTAGACAGAGCTTGTTACAAATACAGACAGGACCTCTACTAAGGTAAATCTACTGTCCTTTAGGTTGAATAAAGGTGACACAGGAGACAGTAATTCAAATGGAAAGATAATATTGGAGATATACACAAGAAACGTACACGAAAGAAATTAACTTTGAGGCACAGGTTTGAAGATGGGTCCATAGAGAGAAAAGCCACTGTGAGAATGGAGCCTGCACAAGTAATGATGAGTAGCCAACAGGCAAATGAAATGATGTGAATAATAAGAAGAGGAAAAAGGGAGAACAAAGGAATGGGATAAGAGGTAACTCTGCCAGAGGGTATCAGGTAGGACCACCAAGGTGATTAAATTTGAACTCAACATTCGAATGCAAATGCAAGTGCAGGCCTTAAAAATGAGCAGGAGCACACTTCAACGGTGGGAGAGGAGAAGTTTAAGAGCTCCGGGGCAGGAAGAGCAGGTATGGAAGGCAGCGAGGGGAGGGAGCGGAGGAGGCAGGACTGGCCACAGCCTGGCACAGTGGCCCCTTGCCCGCAGCGGGCCAGGCCAGCCCAGCGCCGCTCTCCCCAGAGCTCCAGGCACACCAGGAGGCAGCCTGTTGGCATCTCCAGCCAGGAGGCTGCAGTTCTCATGGATGGGGAAGTTCTCACTTTTCCTGTGAAACACACACTTGTTTGTTTTACTTTCCCACCCTCTTCTCTCCCCCATTGCGAACTTCACTAAAAATGTAACTCAAGCCCCTAGGCCTTCCAGCCACAGCCACGAAAGCTTTTTTAAAAGGAAAAAAAAAAGAGTCTAGATTTGAAGTGACTCTCCTGCTTTGACCCTACATTCAAGCAATGCAATCAATATCAATTAAAATGATTGCAAATGAAATCCTTGCTTGTTTAACCTTAGACTGCAATTCTCCTTTCGTAGCTGACATACTCCAGATGAGTTTGGGTCTTGCTTTTTAAAACGCATCACCGTTTGCTCTGCCCCTGTCACATGCTTAGCTCAAGAATAAGATGACTTTTTGACAAGATGGCTTTGGAAATGTTAAGACATTTGAAGCTGCCAGTGGTTTGCAGGTTTATGATACATGATTTAACTTAAAAATACAAGTGGATGAACGAAGAAACTCACTGTAATTGAAACAGTCAAATTTATTACCAGAGGCTGCGTTCCTGTCACCTGTGAAGAGCTGAAGAGCAAGCTGCTCGTACTCTGCTAAATGCCCACTTGTTATGTCTCCCAAGAATTAAGCCCTTTGCTGCTAGGACCTTGAAGACATCCTACCAAGTAGAGACACCTTGGACTAGTGTTATCTCAACACTATGCACAGCCAAAAATTACAAAAGGGAAGGTCAGTATCACTCTACTACTTTTAAATGCATTTCAATCCACAATGATTTTACAAGGCTTTGATTGCTCTTTTTGCTTGCACGAGACCTGAATAAATAATGATAAAGTGCTGCTGAGTAATTGTTTTAAAAAGCTGGGGAGAAGGTACTGTTCTTGAGGGGAAGAAAAAGAAAACAACCAGTCCTCTCCCTCCACAGTAGCACCAAGTACCTGGAAAGAGAGTGTTTAATAGTAATTTAGGGGACGATAAAAGTAAGAATAAGTGCAGCAAATAGCTTCTCTACAGCAAGAGGTCAAGGAAATCTGCATGAATGTGAACATATGGTTGCCCATGTTTTTGGTATAAACCCTTCTTCACCATCACCCACTGGGGAGACGGGTACACAAAAACTACAGTTTTAAGCCGCACTCCGCAAGCTCCCCAGGGAGTCAGCCGTGGCTTTCTCCTCTCCTCCCATCTCCTCTGCAGAGCCCGCGGGCGCTCACTGCAGAGAGCTGCACCCGTCTTCCTCCCTACCTTCTAACAGACACGCTGTACGGCTATTAAAACTCCCACAGGTGCTTGCTGTCCATCAGAAAGGAAATGATCCCATTTTAAGCCATCAGTATTTCCTCTAGTGATGGCAGTAAATGCCTGACGAGTGCTTGCAGAATTACTGTCAGTGGAAAGTGTGTCAGAGAGCAAGGGAGCTTAAATGATTGAAGGGAAGCTGGGGCACCATTTTCAGGTAGATGAAATGAGGCATATTTCAAGCCAGCCTGCCCGGCTTTTACAGGCTGCAGGAGTGCCGAGAGGCGCTGCTGTTCCTGTTCCACAATGCCAACCTGCCCGGCTTCCACAGCACATCACAGTACCCTCCTGCTGAAGCTGCTTTCAGCCAGGATGGGGAGCTCAGCCTGCCCAGTTTATGAAGGATTTGCAAAAGAGCTTGTGCTTATCTGACAGCACCTATTTCAGCTGCACGGCGGCACTGCTGGGTATGGATGCTGAGCACAGAGCGTGTCTCCTGCAGAATGACTGCACAAGAAGCACTGCTCCTGCAAAGTCCCACCATTCCGGTGAGTCCCCTCCCAGGAGAAAACAACAGGAACAGAGGGAACAATTAGGATGGCAGCAGCCCCACACGCTGCCCTTGCGCCGCCCAACATCTCACAAGTGACAGACTACGCACAACACCTCCACTTTAAAGAACGTGATCTGGGGGACATCCATCTCAATTAATTTCCCAAATTATCCAGCAAGTAAGCGGCACGGTCAGGCACTCACTGCGGGTGCAGTGTTTTGGGAAGATATTCCTCAAGTGTGGCAATAATCCCTGACGCTGTCGGGCCCACACTGCTGACAGGCAACAGCCACACACCTGTTTACAGAGCAGCCTTTAAACACTTAATCTGAACTAATTCCCCTTCTCCCCAGATTATTCAGGCAGGCACTCATATCAAACGCAAACAGCTCCCATCAAGTGACAGAATTAGGACCTGAAGAAGCAGCTCCTTGCACGAAGCCAGATGTGGCCATTTCATCACTCATTTCTAGTCTTGCCAGGAAAGTAACACAACTCCTAAGCCTCCAGATGCACCAGCTGGCCCCAAGCTGCCAAAGAAGAAGGCATGAGGGTCCTACCAGTGCAAACTGGTATGGCAGCTGGATGCTTTCACCATTACCAATTCTCAGCTAAACTAGCCAGAAAAAACAGGAATGCACTGTTGAGTAAAAGATGCCTCCAGCCTATTTGTCACTATGGACAGCGATGCTTAGGAACACTGGCTCACTCTTTAAAATTAATAACAAAAGGAGAAGACACAACTGTTTCAACCTCTGCTGAGAGGGGGAAGTCATGCTTCCATGAGCTGGACTCAACACGGAGCTGAGCCATCCTGAGGCTGGGCAGATGGACCAGGCATATGGCTCATTTACCAAAGGCAGGAACCTAAATTGGTCTCCTCCATCTCTACTTCTGCATTGAAAGTTTTGATCTTCACAGTGCAAATTATCTAACCACCACATTATGACTGCACTGACTACCATGTGAATAGCTTCATGCTTGAGACTTAAAAGATACAGCTATACCCCTAGGTAGTTTGGTCACGAATTCAAGCATCTCCAGCCTGATTTATTAAGCAATTCAAATCTTCCACCCACTAAATGCAAATGCAAAGTTTTAATTTATTTTCTAGGGTTCCTGATTCAGCCACACATGTTGTCTCCACTTATTTTTCGGTACTTTTAAAACATATCCATGGAAAATGTATTGCTCTTAAGCAGCGGCACCTACAGAATGAAAGCTCCAGACGACTCTCCCACGTGGTGACAGTCTCACATTCCCTCTGCAAGTAGCTGGGGACGTTTTGAGACTCTGCCTCCAGCCCACGCTCTTTATTCCCACTCTCCCAGGAAGGGAGCCATTCCCAAAGCTGCTGTGGAACAGAGGTACGAATGCTCTTCAGCCACCGCAGAGCAGTCTGCAAGCTTCCCTCCAACTGCAGGTTGACACAGCTCACAAAAAGCCAGCACACACCGCGCTGAAGGAGACGGACGCTCGCAAATTCACTTCTGCCAACTCTACTGCAGCAGTGAGCATCTCCAGAAGAAAAACCAGCCATATCCTGATCCCTGGTGCTGCATGATAAATTAATTCATGTTTAAACACTATGACACTAGAGGCATCTTTTACCAACTCCGCAGTTGCCCTCAGTGGTAGGCAACAATTTTCAGTTCAGCTGTCATGAGGTCTAGAATGTACATTAAATAATTAGTCCTCTGGTAGTTTCTTTCTCTGGCTAGGAAGCAAATGAGAAGAAATATAAATGTTCCAACAACAAGAAATATGGAGAAGCCAACCATCTCCAGAAACAGCTGCCCATAGCATATTACTTCAACCTAAGGGGAAAACTCTGAGCGAGGTGACTTCTAGCAGGAGAGAAATGCCTTTCTAAATGCCTAAATGTCACACACGCTAATGAAAAGTCCAGGACAGTGCATCTGTGCCACCCTCGTCACCCTCGCTCCTCCTCAAACATGCTGCTGGAGAAATGTTCTGTACAATAGAGGTCTACAGCTGTCAGTCTCGCCAGCAGCGATGTTCTCCCCCGTCGAGTGGCTCAGCACACACCACGAGCTCCTGAGCGGCTCATCTATAACTGGTTTGCTAGAACAAACAACAAGCCACCAAATGTTTCCATATATCCTTAGGGCTTCCTAGAATAGTTCCAAATATTCTGATAGCTGTGTCAGGAATGAAACATTCATTTATATCCTAGGCAATTGCTGAGAAAGGGGAAACATACACTATAGTAGCAGGGAATTTTGATGTATTCTATGTTACAAAACATTTTCAGTCAGAGAGCTCAAAGGTCATTAATAGATTTTTGTATGTTTACAGACAGCAGCAATTTCAAGCTCTGTAATTTTAAAACTGCATGTCAGTCTCTCAACTTCCAGCTGTTATTTCAACATTAGATAATGAATACAATGCAAAGGTTACACAATCACTTGAACCAGCTTATGCTGTAGATCCAGTCACACGAATCATTATTAAATTCTAATTACACATATATTATTTTACAACTCTTATTAGAACAGCAGGGCAAATCCTTTTTTATAAAGAGATCAACAGTTTGGAAAAAGAGGGGAGAAAGGTTATTCTTTTAACGTGACAGAGAGCTGCTCCTCTCTCTCCCTCCATCACCTCAACCACGGCTGATTTATGAGTCTCAGAAACAAAGCTGCACCTTGTTAACACCACACCAGTCAGTGCACATAGAGCTATCAGCTCATATTTTGCAGAAGTGCTTTATAGATCCCTAACATATCAACATTGATGCCTACTTAAAATAATCATCTTTGATCAGAGGAAAAAAAAAGCACATTTAGTGGTTACCCATTGTACTGTCTGAATAGGCTCCTATTTTTTCTTTATATAACTACTTTGAAATTGAGAAGACACCCTCCAAGATGTAGATTTCTCCTAAGGTCAGTGCTGTTACCTAAGCTAAAGCTTTGCAAGACATCAGGCTTTCATACAAGAGCTTTTTATTTTATTTTTGGACCAAAAGAAATCATTGTAATCATCCGATCTGACCCTTTTATCATGCAGCCAATGAGCAAAATCACCCAATAGTGAAGCGGTCTTAGGGAAACTTTGGAAGTGCACTAGCAAACTACCCCATTACCAAATAAGAAAATCAGCAAATTCTGTTTGCTCTTGCCTCTCATTTTTTTCTATTCCCAGGCAGTGCAAAATGTTACCCACTCTGGTTTATTCCACCCAAATCCAGCTGTCAGTCACACAGCATGTAACCTCAATGGGAATGAAGAATCTCATCCCCGAGATTCAGCTTTGAAGCAGGACAGACCAGCAACGTCCCTTTGTGCGAGGTCTCCTGTGGTGACAGCAACGCTACCCTGGCAAACTGATGTCTCTCTAATCCCCAGTGCATCCTTAGCCAGCAATGAATTTCACACTGGGAAATTCCATGCTTTGACATCAAATAATTCCAGCTGGGATTTTCAAAGGATAAGAGATAGGAGTCCAATCCCATCACATTCCAATAGGAAGCCCTTAAGGTTTGGTTTATTTTCTTTTTAAAAGGGAAACCCATATTTCATCCTCATTTCCATCCCAAGTTTCCTCTGGGAGATGAAACTGAAAGCAAGAAACAGGGGGCAAGAGCAGTGCTAATGGGAAGACAGACTTTTATGGGACTGAGAAATGACAACACCAATTCTTGGGTACACCAGTTTGCAACATGCGATACAAGAAGGAACAGATAAATCAGCACGTTCATTAGTGTTCCTGAGAGAAAGGAGGATCTGTACTTTTGTCTGGTTAGTCTCACTTGCCACTAAGGAAGAAGTAACCAAGCAAGCGCTCCACCAGGACGGTAGACAATTAAAGCTCAAGAGCGAACAAAACCAGCAAGCTGTAGAGAGGAGAACATGTGCAGAATCAAAATGATGCGATCCACTCACCCAAGCATGTCAAATAAGGCCTGGGGCAGGCAGAGCTGACAGGACAATAACCCGCTGCAGAGAACGACCTCAGCAGAGCAGGCGCCGTCAATCACTCCTCCTTCCCGTCTCACCAAATCCAGAGCGAGTTTTCATCGGCTTTGCCACTCTCTTTCCATTATGTTCAGAGGATTTGGGTTTTCCCCCACCCAAGCAGGGCTAAGCCAGGCCTCTTTGCAACCACTTCCTCAAGCCATGCTAAATTATGAGTTTCTCTTAATGCTTAGTTTTCAAATCCAGAAATCTCTATCTGCACTTCACAGACCTGAAACTGAAGGCTGGCTGGTTTGTAGGACCTGTTTTCTTCCTGTCTGGAACAAGGCTTTACCAGTCAGTGACTAGAGAAAGGGGCATTCATGCAAAGTTTTCAATTTGCTGCTAGCCCTCAATTTTGAAATGCAATAGGGAATTCAAACATGATACAGAGCAGCAGCTTTCATCACTGCTAACCCTCTCAAATTAGTTAAGAGCCCTTGTACATCTCATGATTCACGTCTCTGAGGGCTTAACTTTGCTCCTCATTTACTGTTCACGGCGCCTTGTCAACGGTAAACATCACGGAGCAAGGAACGCAGATGGAGCACACAGTAAGTATTTGTTCAAATGGGCAGAACTCTTTGAAAAGAACCAAAGATTCAGTCAACGTGAGAAGGGTTAAGACAAAACAGAAGCAACCAGGGACTCTAGAGAACAGCCTGCATGGAAGCAGGGTTTCTCGTGATTACTTCTGTCTTGTAGTTCTTAATAAGCCACATCACAGCTGACATCTCCACCAGCTATCTGCTTCCTTATGTAGATAACCAGAAACAGAAAAGCTGACACAGTAATTATATTATACACACACACAACCTAACAACTCTCACTGCTACAACAGCACGAGCAATAAAGAACAAGCACATCCCGAATTGTCATCCAGGGTCTGACACCAATTCTCAATGCAACCATATGCCAGATACATACTTTAAAAACTGTTTTAAGAAGTGCTCATAAAATCAAGTGAAAGTTGCAGCACACCTCTCTCAACAGTGTTACGATGCAAAGAACTTGCCAGATGAAAGAGGGCTATGAAAGTATTTCACAACTACTGTTTACGACTAAAGCTCTAACCCCCATCCCCGTTGTCACCCAGGAGACTCTCGGTGCCCACCCGTTCCCACAGCACATCGCACCCAAGCGGCATGACCCCACGGGTGAGTGTGAAGCCCCCAGCCAGGCAGAGCGGCTAGATGCTGAGGCTGCAGCAGGACAGACGTCCCCCCTGCCACCTCCATCCCCGGAGGCTGTTGCTAAGCGACAAAGTGCCACCGATATCTGCAACATCCTCCAGCTCTGCACCCAGAGCACCTCAGTACTATTCCCAAATACCCAATGGGCCACAGCGTCTCTCTTGTAGCCCTTGATAATCTTGCTTTTATATGTAAAGCAGCTTTTTGTCAAGGAGTTCAGGGAGCCCTATGACAGTAAAAACTGCAGATAAAAAGATAGTATCAAGAATACTACATTTCAAAAAGCAGATAAAGGGGCAGAAGGGGAAATTTCACACATCAGACCAGAAGGGCTCACTAAAGCAGAAAGGGGTTCAAAACCCAGGAGTTTCCAGGTATTTGTTTTCAGTGAAGGATATGGATTTCCCAAGGTCCCCACCATGACCAAGCAAAATTTTAAGTGTTAGTTCTCAGGTTTCAGCAGGATCTGTAAAAAGGGGGGTGAGTGAGAGACCAGCACCCTTTTTGCAATGATGCCAGAAGGAAATGTCTTCTCAAACCTCACAGATGCAGGCTGACAATATAAAGGCTTTAAAAACCAGAAAGACCAGCTTAAATCCACCCATCCCACAGAAGGTGGCAACCTGGGGAGCGCAGGGCCATGTTACTTCAGGTGGCTTAATGGCAGTTCATCCCCCATCTCTCTTCTCTCCACACCAGGTACACTTCCCATGCACACACTGCTCTGATATTGATACAGACGAGGTTTGTGGCTTTCACATCCCATTAGGGAAAGCCTTGCTCTAGCGGGGAAAAAGTAAAGTAAAATAAAAAAGCAGGCTGAGAAGGTGAGGGAAAGTTCTTTCATAATTTATAAATAACATCACCATTTGGCCTTTTTCATTAGCAATTCTTAAAGCACAACACAAAAGGAATCAGCATTTTGACCTCTATTTAACAGAATGAGAACAAATACAAAGCAACTTGGCCCAAATCAACCATCAGTCCTCAGGCAAATCTAGGAGGAGAATCTGTATCTCCCAGCTCCTAGATCATACTGTGCTCCAGGAAAACCAACAAACTACATAGAAATCTTCTGACACTAGAAAGAATTTCATGTTAGGGGAGGAGAGCAGATTTTTCTAGGACACACAGTAAATGCAAATGCAGACATTATCTACAAAGGAGGCAACAAGTGGGATTTGAACAGCTTCAATCTTCTATCCTTTTGAGTGTCTTAGATAAAATCAGCTCAAGAATAGGGAGGACAACAGGATCAATACATTTAAGTCAGGCTGTTTGTTACCGAAAGAGTGGAACTGGCAGCTCTTCTTGGCTTCTGAAATATGACACATAACCTGGCCTTTCTAATGCGCTACTTTGGATGGCACCCAAATCCAGCACCATCTGGCCAGCACGGGCACATGTATACAAAGAGGACAGAAGAGACTCCAGGCTGACAGATAAAGTGACATAGCAGTGCAGCAATAGGGACTTTAAATCTCTTCAGAGTTTGCAAAGCCAGCTAAGCACAGTGGAAACACAACGCCAGTTAATGACTTCAAGGCAATACGAGGGCTGAGAATTTCTCATACACATGAGATCCAGGTAAACATTTGTTTTGTTTGTAGAAACCATTGCCAGTGGTACAAAAATACGCAGAAGAGTTTTCCCGGTGTAGATTGGAAGCAGAAGGTATCACATTTCCTCCCCTGCCCCAAAGCTAATCCCCACATTCAAAAGCCTGATTTTTCCACCTCTGTTTTTACATTCACTCTTGCATGACGCTCTCCTGGCATCACATGGCACTCAAAGCCAACATGTTATTCCACGGCTTAGAGCTTCTTAAAAAGCTTGGCCTCCCAGCTATGGCACAGGCCGCTCCTTCCTTCTCTCCTGCTACCACGACACAATGCACAGATTCTTCTAGATTTGGTTTCTAACATTTAAGTGATGATTTGGCAGTAAGGAAATGAGAATACTTGGGTAACAGCATGAACAGCAGTCTGTCCCAGAAAACAAGTGGGATGTCTCATATCACATCTAACATCCAATTCTGCATTCACTTACATGGTTTTATGCAACTGTTAACTCCACTGAGATAAGGAGAGTCACAGTGGTGGAAATGAGAGAACAATCATGAACTTGGTTTATGCCAACTCAAAAAAAAAAATCCAACCAGGAAATACTGAGGAATCCAACAAAACAGCTATTGCAGTTTAAGAAAGTACAGACGCACGTATCCACCCTGTCTTCTTCCTGAAGGTTAGCATCCCGAAACCAGGAGACACAGGAGAACATAAGCTAGCCTGATACCATCACACTGTGGTCTAACGGGAGAGTCCATTCAAATGAGCCATCATCAAATACACCAAAAACCCAGTTGTGTCAAGGTTGGGGGATTAAAAGCGACTTGAAAAATTGTAGCTGTCATCTTAGAGGAAACCATCCCCAAAAATGTGATCAAAGGTTCCCAAATCATCCTGGTTTAGATTTCAAGATATCACGCTTGAAATCTAAACAATTCCTTTATTAAATGAGTTCAAAGGGATTTCTAAGCTGTCCATGTCCCTGGGTCCTCCCACTGATTTGGGCCTCACAGCGATATTTTTTTCCCACAAAGTGAATGCTTTTTTCCTTGGAGCACGTTGAAGTGTTGCTTCAGAAAGCGGAGGGAAACAGAAAGCACTGCCACAAACACAAA
>KZ508985.1:28401-38412 GCA_002844005.1 Limosa lapponica baueri | reverse complement strand
ATCTGATCAATGCCTATAAATACTTAAAGGGTGGCAGAGCCCTGGAAGAGGCTGCCCAGGGAGGTGGTGGAGTCTCCTTCTCTGGAGACATTCCAAACCCACCTGGACACGTGGGACCTGCTCTGGGTGACCCTGCTCTGGCAGGGGGTTGGAGGAGATGATCTCCAGAGGTCCCTTCCAGCCCCATATCATTCTGTGATTCTGTATCCTGACTTATTCCGCTCCTCTGCTCCCATCCCCTTGAAGTTCACCAAATTTGGGCTCCGAGTGAAGCACCAGGAGAAGTGTGCGTGAAGAACCAACTGTGAGGCTCATCCCGCAGCCCTCCCTAATGTTCTATAGTGATTTCACATAGAAATCAACTATCATTATCTTCACACTGTGGACTGAGGAAAGGTGAGTGTCTGGCTCAAAGACCCCACGACAGATCTGTGGCAGGGTGAGGCCTCGAACACTGAGAGCACGAGGTTCTGCTGGGCGCTCGCAGACCCTGGTTGTACCTTCATGCCCGGAGGGGATTGTTTTGAAAGTCCAGCCCTTGGCTTCCAACAGGGTTTTATGAAATGAAAAGCGCAAATTTTCAATACCACCCAGAGCCTCTATTCTCAAAGGTATTTAGGTGTGAAAATGAAACTCCTGAATCCTGCCGAGGCTGGTGGTAAAAGTACTGAAATGTCGTTAATAATTTGTCTTGTTGGTGCTGTAAAGCATTTTCTTGGTCTGTTTCTTTTTTAAGTTAAACAGGATATGCTCAGCACTGCACACTTGTGATTGTTATTACGGCATATGGGATTTAGGAACTTTGAGTCCTTTTGGCTTTACCTTCAACTAGGTCACTGAGGTTGAAAACAGAACCCTACTTGGACAATTATCTGTAGGTATCGTAGTTCAGCTGATGTCTACAGGACAAAGGGAATCCACTGACCTCCAAATCTCTGTGCTTTGTACTTTACAAACATACTTTAGAGTCCTTAAAGCCAGCCGATAGCACCCAGGTTCTTAGTGGCTCCTCATACCTCTTTGTTTGCAGCTGGCGCTGAACAGCAATCGGGACTCCCGGGTTCTATTTCCTACGGGTCTGTTGACCAGTTGGAACTTCTCAGGCCAGTCCCGGCCTCGCTTGGTGCCCCTGTGAAGGGGAGTAGTGATTCCTGCCCGTTGGGAAGGTGACTAATGTAGCTTTCCATCTGTCTAGAGGTCTGTATGTCCCTCACCGCTTTTGCATGTGAGCCCTTTATCCCGTCACAACGCCTAGGAGGGAGCCGTGTGTCACAGGGGGGAGCTGTGGCCGGGGATGGAGGTGACAACTTGCCAAAACACACAAAGGCAATTGGTGGCCCCACAAAAGCAAACTGAGCCCAAGGCTTTGGTCCAAATCTGATGCTCCTGCCACCTCGCTGTTTGCCCCAGAGCCTCCTTTGTCCTTTCCCCTTGGGAGTGGGAGGGATCCAAAGACACTATTGCCCCTATCGTCTTGGATAACCCGGGAGGCGGGAGCAGAGCTTATCCCAGGAAATCTATCACCAAAAGAATTTAACAACTGTACAAATCGCTCTCCTTTGATGGTGCATGAAAGGAAAGATCTGTGTATCGTAAGCAAGAAGGACTCACACTCCCCCTCTCTTCTACTCCCCCACTGGTATATTAAATCTACCAAAATTCCGAGGGCAGCAGTGCAGCCATTAACGTTCCAATTGCCGGGCCGGTGTCTAATGTAAATGAAACCACATTGATTTAGTGTTACCCAACACGCCTCTCCTGCCCGTTCATCTTCTGCAGCCTGATCAAAATCCTTCCTTCCAGGTAGCTGTGGCCTCGTGCCCTATATAAGCACAGAAAATAATGTCATCACAAGCCTTAATGATGAAGGTAGTTATAGGACAAAAGCCCCTGCAGCAAGTCGGGTATTGGGTCATTGTTCCTGCTAATGTCATGGTGCCATTTCTCGCTATTTTTAGAATTGTTCCCTTTGTACAGCAAATTTCTCATGTAGCTGCTTAACTGTATCTTGTCTTCGCTGGACCTAGTAGCGAGGAGCCATCTTCCTCTGGCTTCTGGAGATCAGACGAAGCCCTGGAAGCTGAAGAGATTGTTAAAAACTCGGTACGCAGCCGCCTGCAAACCTGAATTTAAACTTGGAGAAAATGGGGATCTCAACTCCGTCTGCTGCTGCCCCTTAATGCAGTGACAGACTGAGCACAAAGACCTTGCAGAACATTTTGCAGGCGGCTAAATTATCCACTCACAGTTTCAGAAGTAACTCGGGGATTCAGTAAATCAGCATGGACTTAGTTCCTAAATTATTTATACGTTTTGGGAACTCCTAGCACAGATCCAAACTTCGCCACGCTTTGAGGGAAGAGATGTGGAACAATGGATTAGGAACTTTTGAGCCTTTCGTGCTAAAAATGTTCCAAACTATGTATCTGAGCTCTTTTATTCTGTATATTGTGGTTGTCTCAGACACCTTCCCGTGGATTGATGCTCTTTGGCTTTGGTTGCCCTGTAAGCGCAGAAGAGGCGACCTGTAAATTCCGAGTTTGCAGTCTAAATAAGCCAGACAGACAAAGAGCAGTTATCATCGCCATGTTATTGGCAGGGAAATAAGACACAGGAAGATTAAATGACCAGCCCAAGGTCACAAAAAGAGTCTCCAGCAAAGGTGGGGTCTCAGCCTAGACTTCTCGAGTCTTTGCCCAATACTTCAGCCATCCATTCACTTGCTTTTTAAGTACCCTGTCATTATTTCTGTGAAGGAAATTATGCAACTCCTGCAGCAGCCAGTGCTGTGTAATTCAGCTTGTCTGAAAGGGAATATGAAATGGCAGTTTCAAAAAAAATTAACCCTCCTGCCACACAATCTGGCAGCCCTGTCAAAACGTCTCGGTTTTTATCTTCTCTTCCTCCGGTGGGTATTTAATTTCCCTCTCTGTTCTCAGAATGCTGGCTGGGCCTTTATCTGCAGTACCCTACCAACCCTTTGCTGGAGTCTCCAGGGCCTCGTGGAGGACGTTCTCTGCAGATGAGGGACGTGATAGTTTTGAGCCCTTCATTTCTGTCCCAGGCGTTCGGATCCACCTGGCGTTCCTTGTAGCTGTCGCTGGTGCCGGAAGGTCTCCTGGCAGCTCACCTGATGAGCAGCAGTGGCTCCAGCTCTGCAGGAGGACACGGGAAGTGCCCCTGTCTATGGTTGCCCACTGTGGCGATGTGTCCCTCAGCCCCCTGAGCTTTTAGGTGGGGTGTTTGATACTGGCAGATCTTTTATTCCCTATTGTCAGTGGAAGGAGGAGCTGCCTCTTTGACCTGGCTCAGGAGAGTGTCCACCTTTGGGTGATGTCTCCATCACCCTGGTGCCCTGGTGTGGGGCACCAATTCTTTTGGTGGTAACCTCAGTAAGAGAAGCCAAAGGACTCAGAACCAATGTGACAAAGGAATTTGATCAGGATGAACCAAAGTGCTCCTGGTTTCTGCCCCTCAGAGAGTCAAAATCTTGCCCCAGAGCTTTGAGGCTGATGCAGGACCAGCCCATCCGCTCCGGGCGAGCAGCGTGGCCACCCCACATCCTGCTGTCGTTGACTTCCCACATCGAATAATCCATTTACAGCTGGGTCGGGAGGGAGGTTTTGAGGCTCGAGTAGGTTTGGTATTCACACATCTAGAGGGAGAGGCTGTTGCCACGCTCCTCCTTGTGCTCTTTATTCCCTCATTACTAAGCAATTTCTTTATTCATGGGAAAGAAAACACATTTTCATCAGCTGCGTTTCTACCCTGTGATGTTTCTGACAGCCCAGCCAAGAACGGGGCACAGGCTCCGATGTAAATTCGGGACCTACAAAGCCTTCCTGGTGTTCCGGTGAGTTCCATATGCATTCTCCGGAGGGGAATTAATAGGAAGCGTTAGTTAATAGATACTTCAGATAAAAGTGCGAGTGCATCTGGTCACCATAGCAACACAAAAGCGCCGGCGGGGAGAGGAAATGTCACCGTGTCTGTGCCTTGACCTGCAGCACAAACAGCCCAAGCGCTGCGGGTTTCGCACACAGATGTTCACGAGAGGGGACAGACGCAGGCACTGGTTCACGGTCCCCCCACCCCCCCCAGCCCACAACAGCACAGACACGCGCGCGACGGCTGGCATGGTGACATTAAAATGGACCCAAACCCACTGCCGCCAGCTCTTCAGTGACCAGAATCGCAGGGGCTGGAAGGGACCTCTGGAGATCATCTCCTCCAACCCCCTGCCAGAGCAGGGTTACCCAGAGCAGGTTGCACAGGAACTGGGGGGCCCAGAACTGGACCCAGTGCTCCAGATGTGGCCTCACCAGGGCAGAGCAGAAGGGGAGGATGACCTCTCTCCACCTGCTGGCCACACTCTTTCTAATGCCCCCCAGGAGACCATTGGCCTTCTTGGCCACAAGGGCACGCTGCTAGCTCCTGGGCAACCTGTTGCCCACCAGGACTCCCTCTCTGCAGAGCTGTTCTCCAGCAGGTCAGCCCCAAACTGTACTGGTCCATGGGGTTGTTCCTCCCAAGCTGCAGGAACCTACACTTGCCCTTGTTGAACTCCATAAGGTTCCTCCCTGCCCAACTCTCCAGCCTGTCCAGGTCTCGCTGGGTGGTGGCACAGCCTCTGGTTTGTCACCCACTCCTTCCAGCTTTGTGCCACCAGCAAACTTGTGCATTCCTCTCCAGCCTGCTCTGGGTGACCCTGCTTTGGCAGGGCCTGGAGGAGATGATCTCCGAAGGTCCCTTCCAACCCTGGCCAGCCTGTGATTCCCATTCTGGGAAGCCCAAGGCACAGGTGATGGGACAAGAGGAAATGGCCTCAAATTGCCAGATTTAGGACGGGTATCAGGAAAAATTGCTTCACTGAAAGTGTTGTCAAACATTGGAATGGGCTGCCCAAGGCAGTGGTGGAGTCACCATCCCTGGAGGTATTTAAAAGCCAGGCAGACATGGTGCTGAGGGAACATGGGTCAGTGACGGTTTGGGCAGTGTTGGGTTGATGGTTGAGCTCAATGATCTGAAAGGTCCCTTCCAACCTCAATGATTCCCTGATTCCAAGCCACCATGTCCCTGAGCCCATGGCAGATGCAGATGAGACGCTCACATGGAGCCGACCCTGGTATGGGAATCCTGCCATGGCTGCGGCTCCTGGGAGCCCTGGGCACCCGCTGCTCCCGGTGACTCCAGCAGCTGCGGGAGGGAAAATCAGGCCCACGCTGTCTGTTATGCAAAGGCAGTCTCTTAGCAACAAAAATAATATTCTGCACGAAGGCAACATGCATTAGCGGGATAATCCTAGGTAATTCCAGAGAAGACCTAAATGGGTGGATGGATGGATGGACGGACTGAGTAACAATTGTGACAGGCAGAATAATAATAATGGAAATAATGAGGCTAATCTGATTTCCCTGGAAAGGAGAAGAAACAGCTATAAATAAAATACAACAGGAGTAACCCTGTGCCAATTCCCCATATAAAGATTAGAGCCACTTAAATTCAACTTATGCCCTAAAAATAGGTTCTGGTAACTAAAGCTTCGCTCATCTAAGTGAGGCTATTTATTGCCTTGGATATTTTCCCCCTCACTCCGGCCGCGTATTATCATTCAGGAAGGGAGAAAGCTGAACAGCTTGTCCTGGGGCAGGGATCAACAGGGACAAATCTGCGTTAGAGGCTTTGCTGCCTCCAGACTGTCTCGTCCTGGGCAGAAAAGCTGTGCTCTAAAACGCGGTACCAACCTCAAACGATTCCCTACAATTAAAACCAGCTCAGGCCGATGCCGTGCTAGCACGCTGTGTAGCTGCTGTATTTTGTAGCTCAATCGGTTCAGGGAATTTAACGGAAATTAAACCTCCCCTCAAATTTACGCGCACTCTGGAAAGTCATAAAAGAGCTTTTACAGCGCCGCTGGCATCCGCTTCACACAGAAAGGGACAACCCGGGCCTCCTTCCCCGGGCTTTCAGGCCACAAGGCCCGGGGTCGCCCTTCTGCCCCCCGAGCCTCACCTCACACCCGGCTCCTCTCCCTCCAGCCCCGGCTCCGAGTCCCCCCCGGCCCGGCCTGGCTCCCCTGCGAGAGGGGAGGGGGGTGAGGCCCGCCCCCCCTCTCAGCGCCGCAGCCGCTCGTCGCCATCCCGCTCCCCGCCCCAGCGGCCCCAGCGGCGGCGCGGGGGGCGCCGGGAGAGACAGGCCTGGCAGGCCGTCCCTCCCTGGGATACCGACGGCTCCAGACCAGCCGGGACTACAGCTCCCAGAGCACCCCGCGGCGGAGCCGCAGGCAAGGTGCGGCTGCCGTCCCTTTCCCGCTGCCTGCCGGGAAACCGAGTCTTCGAGGAGATGCTCCCGTTGGGCCTGTCCGGTCCCGGGACTACACTTCCCATCGTCCTTCTTTCTGCCCCCGCCCCCGGGGCCTTGCGGGCGCCATTTTGTTTCGCTTTCCAACCTAAGATGGCGGCCGGGCGAAGAGAGTGAAGGTTGCTGTGCTGAGGTGAGGGGTGTCTCGCCGGGCGCCTCCGGCCCCGCAAGGGTTTCTCCCGCCGCTGGGCCGCCCTCGCCCATCCCCTGCCCCGGGCCGAGCTGGGGGCGTGGAGGAGCGGCCGGTCCATGGCCAGGAGGTGGTCGGTGCGGTCGCCGCGGCCCCCGTCGCCATGGACCTGCGCACGGCTGTGTACAACGCGGCCCGCGATGGGAAGCTGAAGCTGCTGCAGAAGCTGCTGGGCAGCCGCAGCCGGGAGGAGCTGGAGGCGCTGACGGCAGGGCCCGGCGGGGGCGACGGCCCCGGGGGAGGGAGCACCCCGCTGCTGATCGCCGCCCGGCACGGGCACCTGGAGGTGGTGGAGTATCTGCTGGATCACTGCGGCGCCCGCGTGGAGGAGGGGGGCTCGGTCAACTTCGATGGGGAGACCATCGAGGGGGCCCCCCCGCTCTGGGCCGCCTCTGCTGCCGGGCACCTGGGGGTGGTGCGCAGCCTCCTGGATCACGGCGCCTCGGTCAACCAGACCACGCTGACCAACTCCACGCCGCTGCGGGCTGCTTGCTTCGATGGGCACCTGGAGATCGTGCGCTACCTCGTCGGGGAGCGCGGGGCGGACCTGGAGGTAGCCAACCGACACGGACACACTTGTTTGATGATTTCTTGCTACAAAGGCCACCGGGAAATTGCACGTTACTTGCTAGAGAAAGGGGCTGATGTCAACCGCCGGAGCGTGAAGGGGAATACGGCCCTGCATGACTGCGCCGAGTCCGGCAGCCTGGAGATCCTGCAGCTACTGCTCCGCTCCAAAGCTCGCATGGAGAAGGATGGCTATGGCATGACTCCTCTGCTAGCTGCCAGCGTCACCGGTCACACCAACATCGTGGAGTACCTCATCCAAGGAGGGCTGCAGCAGGAGGAGGAGGAGGTTGCGGGGAACCAAAACGGGACCTGTGCATCGGGTGGGAGCCATCAGAGGTGCTGCAGCGCTGGCAAGGAAACTCCTCAGGGCTGCGACGAAGAGGGGCGTGAGAGATGTTGTGCCTCAGCTTCCGGTCAGGATGAGCAGCAGGTCCCTAACGTGTTCTGCACTCGAGAGGCTGCTGTGGAAGCACTGGAGTTGCTGGGTGCTACGTTTGTGGATAAGAAACGCGACCTTTTGGGAGCCCACAAGTACTGGCGAAGGGCGATGGAGCTTCGGTGTGAGGGCGGGCAATACCTGCCTAAACCTGAGCCTCGGCAGCTGGTCTTGGCCTATGATTATTCCCGGGAAGTGAGTTCGCTGGAGGAACTGGAAGCCTTGATTACTGATCCTGACGAGATGCGCATGCAGGCCCTGCTGATCCGAGAGCGCATCCTGGGTCCTTCCCACCCAGACACTTCCTACTACATCCGTTACCGAGGGGCGGTCTATGCCGACTCCGGCAACTTCGAGCGCTGCATTAACCTGTGGAAGTATGCGCTGGACATGCAGCAAGGCAACTTGGAGCCTCTCAGCCCCATGACTGCCAGCAGCTTCCTTTCCTTCGCTGAGCTTTTCTCATACGTGCTTCAGGACCGCTCCAAAGGCACTTTAGCCACCCACTTGGGCTTCTCTGACCTCATGGGCGTCCTGAGCAAAGGGGTCCGGGAGGTGGAGAGGGCTCTTGTGCATGGCAAGGACCCTGTAGTTGACTCGGCGCAGTTCACCAAGACGCTGGCCATTATCCTCCACCTGGTCTTCTTGCTGGAGAAGGTGGAATGCACCCCGGAGCAGGAACACCAGAAGCGCCAGACTATCTACCGCCTGCTGAAGTGCAGCCCCCGGGCCAAGAATGGCTTCACTCCTTTGCATATGGCTGTGGACAAAGACACCACGACGGTGGGACGTTATCCTGTGGGCAAGTTCCCGTCGCTCCACGTCGTGAACTTGCTTCTGGAGTGTGGGGCTGACCCCGACAGCCGTGACTATGACAACAACACCCCGCTGCACATTGCTGCCCGCAACAACTGCCCCCTCATCATGAGCGCCCTGATGGAGGCTGGAGCCCACATGGACGCCACCAATGCCTTCAAGCAGACCGCTTATGAGCTGCTGGATGAGAAGCTTCTCACCAAGAGCATGATGCAGCCCTTCAATTACATCACCCTCCAGTGCCTTGCTGCTCGCGCCCTGGACAAGCACAAGATTCCCTACAAGGGTTTCATCCCCGAGGAACTGGAAGCCTTCATTGAACTGCACTAGGGCGGGAGAGCTGATGTCCCCAGCCTTTCCCGTCACCTCTTTCACCCCGCAGAGGTAGAGCAGCCTGAGATCTCAGGCCATCCTTGCCCAGGTGCCGAAGGCTGTCGCTGTGCTGAGACGGGCTGCGAGCTTTGTCCTCGTCTGTCACCATCAAGCTTGGTGTGCGCAGGGGTAGGGGAGGAGGAGGCAGCTGAAGAGCTCATGGCTGTCCCTCGTTGTCACCTTCAGGTACCAGATCTCTCCAGAGCACTGTATCCAGAGAAGGCCACAGCCCCTGCCCCTTCCCATGTCAACCGTCTTGTCCTGAGGAGGAAGGAAAATTGAGATTCCCTGGGACCTGCTGCCTCTCCCATTAGTGCTGGATTAACTCAGCGTTAAGCTTTGGAGCAGCTACACATCACACATGTGCTCTAGCCCTTCCCATCCCAAATACCCAACAGATAGGAATGCAAGTGAGGAATAAAACATCTTCCAACTAATTCCTTCCCCACCCCACTCTCCGATTTGGTACAGTACGAGTCTAACAGCCGAGTGGCTTGTGCTCTGCCAAGGTAGTTGCCTTGCTTGGCATTAGGGCTGGGTGTGCTGAGGACGGGTTTTCTGTCTCCCTTGGTTGGCCAAGTGGTGGTAAAGGCCTGAGATTTCAATGATTGTGCATAAAGCTGGGTTATTTTTTCTCTTTTAGAGCCAGGCCCTATCTATGCTGCAAGACTTCTTCAATCCTGTAAGATGTAGTAAGGTCAGTTCTGGTTATATAGTTTCATCAATAGATGTTGGGTTTTATGAACGGGGAGGAAAAACTGCTACCTTAAAAACCACAATATTAACGTGGCCTCCAAGCCTTTAGCTTGCCCATCCTGCACGTGGTTCGCTCCCGTCCCCGCACCGAGGCCCTTTAGCTCCAGAGGTCAGCGGGGACCGAGCTGTACAGGGTGAATAAAGCCGGGTTTTGGAGCCGAACCGGTGCAGCCCGAGCCATCTTTGAGGCTGTGCTCCCTCCAGCCCTCAAGGACAGGAGGTGCTCGGAGCGTGGGAGGTGCTCGGGGGGTTATTAAAGCAAGTGAGCGTTGGTGGCTGGTTTGCATGAGGGTGGTCTGAAGGAAGAAGCAAGAAAGAAATGCAAGTTAAAGGTGCCTTCTTGTTCTTGTGAGGTTTATTAGTATCAACCAGTCGGGCTCTGTTAATTATCCCATTCTGAAAACCGACGTGCAGTGGGTTGTTACCATCTGGTTTTGGCTTTTGATTCTTTTTTTTTGCAACTTCACTGAGGATGGTGCTACTTCAAAGGTTGGTTTCGAGATCTCATTTG
>KZ508982.1:25405-38718 GCA_002844005.1 Limosa lapponica baueri | reverse complement strand
GTCTCCTAAGGGTGCAGGGACACTGTGAGACAGCTGGACAAAGAGGAAGGAAACCAAGCCAGGCCAAGTTCTAGCAAGAATTACTCTGTCAGAGGTCTCGGTATAAAACTGAGTCTCCCAAGTCTTTGTCCCCTTTCCTGTCTTCCAGCTGTCAGTACTTACTTCAAATCACATAAGAGAGACGTAGGTCTGCGGGGTGCGGTGTTTATTTGGGGCTACTCAGAAAGCACACACGCACGCACGCACACACTCTGTGAAGTGTCACTGGAAAAATACGGCATGCAAACACAGACAGGCTATCACTTGCCCCAGAATCAGCATCACCTGCTTCGCACTTAACCTCGCTAACCTGGAACAAGCCCTCCTCTCCTGACGCCTATCTCACCCTTCCCTGCCTTTAGACAGGTGGCCCCAGCTGTAGGCGATGTAGATGTGGCCCTGCCCTGCCTATATTTATGGGTGGGTGGTTACCCTGCCTTTGTTTCCCACCTGGAGTGCTTATTACTTCTTTCACCGGCTCTTCTTTGCTCACAGCCTCCCTTGTCACAGGTAAATCTGGCCCCTAAGGCCACAGGTCCCCACACCAGGGGAAGCTGTCCCCAAAGGTATCTCTCACCTCCCTCCCCCTGATTTCTTGTTCAGTTTCCACCCTTCCTCTCCCCTCCCACAGCACTGGATTGCCCCACCAAAGCTCTTGGTGAGGCATGCTGCTGAAGTTAGTCAGCTTAAAAATAACCTTGTAGAGAAAAGGGAGGGGGTGCTTAAATCAAGGGTCTTGTCCTGGGTAAGGACCCAAGACACGCACCTTCCTGCCCACCTCCCTGCTGGCTACAGGCACGTGTAAACTGCTGCCCAGTCTCTCAATGTGCTGCAGGTTGAGTTTCAAAGCCTGTTAGTAAGCTACTTAATCTTCTTTTAGACCCATCAAGGAACCTGAGCTTTGTTAATAGTCCTATGTTCATGTGGACCCTCCCTAGGAGGAAAGCCTTCCCCATGTTCCTGGGAATCCTGCTGCTCCCTGCAGCAGAGACGGTGGGAGGACTGTCTTCATCTCAATGGGGTGAAGCTCTTTTGCTTACCTCAGTTCTGTGTTCTTCCTGCACAGAGGTAAAGTGATGCTTCTTCATTTTGGATGGCCAGCATTGATTGCAAAAGCTGGTGGCTAATGAGTGGGTGAGTGTGGGGTCAAACTCAATCCTGCGATGGTATGAAATTGATTTCCAGTGCAGAAAAGGGGTTTCTGTATCTTTTTCCCCTGCAACAGGGCCCATTAGGGAAATAGGGGATCTAGCCTGCTTGTGAGGGAGCACAGCACAAACACAGCTCCTCAGGGCTGTAAGCCCCAACTGCCTACCCTAATGGGTCATGTGTTGGCTTGACCCGGTTTACAGGCTGTTGATTGAGCATAAGAATTTAGAGCAGGAACAAAAAATTGTCCCATAAATAGGCTGTCTGCATTTTAAACTAAATTAGCCCCTCAGTGAATGGCCTCCTCTACTGAATTACAGCATGACTGAGCCTGCGTTGGGGATTGAAAGGGATTCATGTGGCTGGTTAAGAGCAGCATTATTAAGATTATTATTGGGGGCTGGATCAGGCCCAATATGAATGCAATTATTCAGAACCTTTGAGCTACAATTATGCGTGACAGAAGAAGTCTAAGTAGCTGATGGCAGAGAGTATTTTGGCCTTTATGCCATGTAACTCGTATACAAGCAGACAGGGCTTAGGGCACTGACAGACGGGTTGTGGTGAAGCTTGCTGTTCTGGTTGAAGATGCTTCCATCTCCAGCCGCTCACTCCAATAAAAGAGCTGGCAGAAGGGAATTGGTTCCTGAGCCTCAGTTGCTCTCGGGAGAAGCTCGGCACCTCAGGCTGTGGTTTCACACCACTGAGAGTTCAATGACAATAGCAGCCTTGAGAGATTCACACCCTCTTCCTCAGTCTCCTGTCAACTTTTTGCAGACCTGCTGGATTGATTCAGTTCATTAAAGAATAAAAAAAAAGGGAAGGGAGATTACTCTCTCTTCCAAATTTTAGCAGCTCAATTCCTGATCATAGTCTGGCCCAAGGTCTCAAGCCCGTGGAGCTGAAGGTGTAGGGTGGGGACAGCCACCAATTTGGAAATCAGGGCCTTACCTTAAACTGCTACTGAGGGTGTTTTTCTCCTGCCTCCCTTCCATTCCTGTGTCTGGATAGGGGCTTGGCTCCTGCTGGAGAGGCTGCCTGCAGCCCTCCTGGAGGACAGGAGCACTCGCCCTCCCAGGCAGTCTTTTCTGGCTGGACTGTGCAAGTGGGGGTAGAGAAAGCAGGTAGGAAATCAGAGTAGAAACAATGTGGAAAAGAGTGTTTGGAACAGCATGAATTTTCGCATGCATTTTCACCTCCAACTTGGTCCCAGCCAGTTTACACACAGCAGAAAACACTACCTCTTTATAATGGGTGACTACCTACAATTTATTGGAACTGAGCTGTTGCTAAACACATGGAGTAGCGATGTATTAACACATTGTAAAAGGCTGTTTGATCACCATGGGATTCCAGATGAGCTAACAACAGAAAATAAGCCGTGATTCACAAATGACTCATTTCAGCATTTCTCTTTGATGCAGCAGTTCAAGCAAGCCCTGTCTATGCACATTCAAATGAGTTCGCTGAATAGTCATTGAGCTCAGCAATGCCATGCTTACAAAGTCGTTTTTACAAAGTCTAAGTACAGTTTTTAAGTATAAAAATTGGGCAATTTCTAGCAAGCCGTGCCAATGCATGACTCAGTCGCTCCTGCCCGGCAACCCCTTCCTACGCTTAGAACCTCGACACCCAATACTAGTTTTCCATTCTCCAAGTCCTCCACATCTGGGGGTCCTGAGAAATCACTCCCTGTGGGTCCTGGCATCTCCTGTCAGGTTGGAAGTAACAGCAAAGGGCGCGATGTCCCAGGGGGATGCGTTTCCCATGGACCCGGCAGGACGCTCCTGCCTTGCCCCTGCCCTCCTCGCCTCCTCACCTCGGCCATACTTTAGTCAGCATTGCCATCCAGTGGCAGAGGGGACAAATGACAGGGGAGAGGCTTGCCGGCAGGATTTGGGGAGGGAGGGACACGACACCTTCCTTAGTCTGTTTAATCGCTATACCCGGTGATGATGCGGCTCCACAGGCTGGCCCAAACTTGGGCAGCAAGCTAATGGCTGGACAGAATAGGTCATTTTCTGATAGCTTGCAGCATCGCTGTCTAGCACCAGCTTGCTCTTATCTGGGATGCTGTGGAGAAGAGGGTGAACGTTTAACGTAACCAGGGGATGGTGGGCTAGGTGAAGGGTATCCATCCTGCTTCAGAGAATGGCTGGCAGTGGATCCTAAGTCCTACTTGTATTTGGAGGTGGGGTTTTTGTTTGCTTTTCTGGTGTGGGTTTTTGGTGCTTTAATAGAAGTTTGCTTTATTATTGCTTCATAGACTGCAGAGCTAAGTAAATTACAAAATGGTCTCTCTAAGGCACTCACCTGGCCATAGAATTTTTTTCTGGGATGCTGCTAGCCAGGATGCTCCCCAAAACTTCAAGCATTAAGTAACCAGTGCAGAAAAGTATTGGTAAAAGTAATCTGCAAAAATATAGGGTCATTATTTTTCCAAGAAAACTTGCAATATTTACATTGATCTGCTCTGGGCTTTGGAACATATCTAGCACCCACCTGCTCTTCATGGCTTGGTCATGCTGCCATTTCTTGTTGCCCAGAGGGAAATCCTCTGAATCAGCTGGATCGCAAAGGACCAAAGCCCAACCCAAAGGAGCTAATGACAGTCCTTTTCCAGTACTAATTGGATGAAAAAAACCCCAAAACAACTGCTTGGGTTTAAGTGGTTGCATAAGAAGAGTCAAAAGGACTGTTTTCTTTTTGCAAATGCCAGATAGATGGGACAGCCAGAGGTTACTCTGCACGCCCCAATACAGCCACTGGCCCTGTGTCGTGCAGCAGGTCCTGCTGCCACAGTGGAGATCATCACCACAGGACAGAAGGTGCTGGCTGGTGAAAGCCAAGGACAGGCTGCCTGGGGACAGTATGGTGGCCTGCAACAGTTTTGCCACAAAGAGCTGGTTTTTGATGCCAGCACCTATGCAACTGAAACCAAGGTGGAATATGTGATACTTAAGACCAGTCAGCCAACAGGAAGCAGACCACCCTCCTGGTGCCCCCATGGAAGCAGTCAGGTTCTAGCAGAAAGTGAGAGCCCTGTAGAGGCTTCAGCCATAGTTCCTCAGCTGGCTACACAGTTTTCCACATTGGTGTGGCAGCGTCAGGACTGGCTGAAGGAAGAGAGAGCAAGAACCCATCTTTGCAAGAGAAAGGTAAAGCAGAGGGACATCGACAGATGTGGTGTGCTTTTAGACCCAATCAAATAGGATGCAAACCACCACGAATTTTATGCTGTACACACAGCAGCATCACTAGAGCTCAGTCCCTGAGCAGGCTGGATATTAAATTGATCAAACTGGTAATGAAAGTGGGAATTACTCCATCTCAGCCGACACAAGGCAGGTGACCTTATTAAAAAATATGCCAGTGTATTTAATGGGGTAGGGCAGTTTCTTGGGGAATTCATGATTAATGTGGCTATAACTCTGGAGATCCCACAGCTAATGCCCCTGGAAAAAGTCTTACTTCCACTATGAGATGGCCCAGCTGAAATTTTTGAGATGGGGCTCTCTGAATACAGGCACATGAATTCAGCCACTGTTTTCTGACAGAGAAGCCAAGTCACTCAACAGCTGCTGCATTGATTAGAGGACATGGTGGCCTCATGCTGGACACAGCAAGCTGGATATGTAAGAATCCTCAGAGCCTGCTGAGTGATGCACTGTGCCTTTTTGTGGTCTGTTCAGGCCAACCACCGGGAGCAACTCAAACTCTCGTCCTGTTTAGTCATCACCAAAACAACAGAAGCCACTGTCCATGATTCTGACTGCATCTAATGTCCTGAGTAAGACCTGACTTGGAGAAACTTCAGTATCCGCTGACAACCAACAGCCTGGAGCAGGGCAGAGTTTGCAGCTGTCTTGAGCTATACGTGTGTCTATGAAAAGGATCTGACAGCGAGAAAGCACTTCTGAGAGGGAGCAGGAACTTAGGAGGGTCATAACATCCAAGCCCAGTATTACGTCCCCAGCAGGTGCCAGAAGCTGAGGCCTCTGGAACGGCAAAGGAGCAAGGCAAGCAAATGTGGCACTCCTACTGACAGCCTTCCAGCCTCCAACCATATGCAGACCAGGGTCTTCCCGAGATGGGCATGGTTGCTGTGTATCCCAGAATGGTCCTTTCTCATGAACTTACCCAGCCACTTCTTGAACAGAGACCGCAGAGAGATGGAGCAAGCAGAGATTTAGGAGTAAAGCAGCCTGTTTTCTACTGCTTGCTGTAGGTACGGGAAAAAAGAAGCCTTTGTGCAGATTCTTTGCAAATAAAAAGAAGTAAAGCAAATATTAACCTAAATATAGGCTTGGGGTTCAGGCCAAGGAGTATTTTCAGTGTGAGCGACAGGCAAGAAGCTGTAAGGAGTTCCCAAATAGAGCAATTCAGCCAAACTGGGAGAAAAGAAATAGACACTTGCAGAATTTTGAGACTGTGGAGTGGAATTGCAGTTCAAGGCAGGATGCGGACATGCTGAAAAAGGAAGGTCCCAGAAAGTACCATGAAATAACCCATAATGGAATGGAAAACCCATGCCCATACCAGCTGCCAGGTATGTATGGTAACTAGGGAACCCAATAAGAAAACCCTGGCCTGGGAGAGGCAGTTTGGCAGGAAGGGACCAGGCAAGAAGAGGCTGGCTGCAGGAGCTGAGGAATGCGATGTTGTGCAAGGCAGGAGATTTCTAGTAGTTTTCTAGCCTCTTTACAACCTTCCAGCGACCAAATATGGGGAGACTAGATTGTCCCAGCTTCGGTAATGCCATCAGAGTCTGCTTTCGACCTCTTTGGTGAGCGGTGATTGCAGCCACTGCCCTTCCCGTAAGAGAGCCATAAAAAGTTTTTGCATAAGCAGTAGAACATAAGCAGGAGCCTCCACCCAAACCAAAAGCAAACAAGAAGGTGCTTGGCAATTTGAAGTACCTGGGATTGGAGTTTGGGGCTTTTGCTGAACACTGTTTTGGGTGTGTGTATGTCAGCTGCTCTACGAGATAATCAGGGAAAAAGACATGGAGATGGATGTGAAAAGTGAATCAAATCTGAAGCGGGGCTGGTTCTGAAAAGGGTGATACTGGTTAATTGGTGTACATGGCAAGGACAGTGGAAAGAGACTGCCTTCACAGCAGGACAGTGGCAATTTTAAGTGTAAGTTTGGGTCTTACACAGTGTGAGGCAGATGGATCAGCTTGCTTTGCCCAAACTGTTGGTCATACGAAGAGGAGACCTTGGCATACAGTAAAGCCTCTGGAGGTAAACGAGGCAATGGAAGCTAATCTTAGGCTAAACCTTAAGAAAAACATTGTACTTTGGGGTACAAAAGGCAGCACTTCTGCTGGCAGGAAGAAAACTGCAGCTGCACAGCACTGGCCCACTTCTTTCCCACTCTGGCAGCCAGTGTTTGTCACTAGTCACAAGTTACTTCTGTCAGTGGCTTGTCATTACTCACTAAGAACTCGGCAGGCTCTAATGGTCATGGGTGTCTAACATCATCTCCTGAGCAGATCTGGAGTGCAGTGTGATGGGGACACTTTCAATCCTAAAGCCCTTTGGGAGACTCTGGAGCCCTACAAACGAGGTGGCACCTCACCGCTGCTCACAGCCTGGTGGGGTGGGAAAGAGACTTTTTCAAGGCAAGTCCTGGCTTGGTTCTACCTAAACCTAACAAAAAGTCTGTTCCAGCCAGGACAACTTTAAAGGCAACAGAAACCTACCATGGCCCTCTGAAAGAGGATCTTGATAATTCACTGAAAGAAAACTAAGATGGGACAGGCACCAAGCTAATTTGTCTTCTGATGAGAAAAGACATGAGAGGTGAAATACCTGCTAATATGTAAACAGTTACAGATTTATCATTTATTAAATAACTCTTCTTTATGCTTAGGATGAATCACAAAATTTTCATACAAATGCTTTTCCTTGCAGAGTGGTCCAGGGTTGCCCTGAGTTTGCAAAATTGCAATTCTAATGTAAATAGCAGAGGTGATGAGCATATTTCCTAAGTGACGACAAAGTCCTTTTGTTAACAGCTCATAGATGTAATAGGATCCCCAGCCCAGCTACAGCCAAGCTAAGAGATACTGTAATACAGACAATCATAGGGAAGAGAGTTGGGAAAGACCAAGAAAATTACCAAGTCTGGACCAGTATGACCTGCAAAACTTCTGAAAAAGCTACGCCTAACCTGCTCCTGAAAACCATCAGCAGGAAGATTCCAGCCTCTCCAGACAATCTAATCCACATCTAGCTGTTTATCACTCCAAAGCTTCCCTAATGTCTGGTCTTCACCTCTCCTGCCTGATGTTATCTAAGATGATTAGTTCTTGTCCTATGCTCAGAGAACACGAAGAACCAGCTACTCCCTTTCTATTTGCATCAGGATTTGCTTCTGGGTTTGCTTTTTTACATATTTGAAAACTTCTGGCCATTTCCTATTTTTTTTTTTTTTTTAAATGACAAAACAACCATATATTTTTCCATCGTTCCTGACAGCTGATGTTTTCTAGATCCCTATGGACTCTCTGCTCATTTCACATCTGGTAGCAAATTGTATTGCCAGGATAAAGAGCGTGATAAAGCAAAACATTTAGTAGAGCCATTAGAAATAAAAGGAGTGATCCGTGCAGCCGCTCTCTCCCTGTCATAGCCAGACACATGCACCAGCAGGCAAGGCTGTGGTTCGTCTTGCTTGGCAGAGCAGGTCACTCCCAACCTGCAGATGGAGTTGCTTTACTCCTGTAGCTGCTAAGGCACCTGCAGCTGGGAACGGGCCCTTGGCCATGCAGAGACTGAGATGCAGGGATACTGCCCCAACCTGGCACCTCCCTAAGGGTCCGACACCAGCTGCCCAACTTCACCCACTGAGAAAAATGCCTTGGGTTCATGTTCATAAAGTTAGCAAGTGCCTAAATGTCTGCAAAATCCTGTGTTTGGACCATCCTCCAGTGCAAATAATAGCTGCACCTGTACATTTGTGCTTTACTGTGCACTAATGCATATATTAATCTGCAGTAATGAAACAGATCTCTCTCCACGCCTTGACTACACCAGTGTCACCTATAAAATCTAGTCATATTTAACAGAAGAAAACCAACTTCACCACCACAGCCTGCCTGTCTTCTATTAGGACATGTTTAATTATGTCTTGCTTTCTCTGCGCAGGAGGATAAATGAGCAGGGAAGCGAACGCTGTGCTGTTGCTCCTGAGCAGCTGATGAGGAGTAGTTTCCACAGAGGTGAGTACGTGTCCCTGTTGGAAGTTAATTGGAGAAGGGAGCAGTAGAGTGCTCTGCTTTGGACCAGTAGCAAGTCTGACTTGCAAAATGCACTCTGCTAGAGACTAGGCAGCTTATCCATTCCTGAAACCTTTATATATAAAAGTCTCCTGCAAATTCCGACAGGCAGGGAAGTTCCCACAGTGTAAGAGGCTCCGTGTCTGGAGCTATAGAGCACGGCAAGACAAAAGCGGATGGGATGGTGCACTGTCTGGCCCCTGCTGTTTGTGCAGACAGATGTGCTCACTGACTGCGTATGATTAGATTACTTGATGATTCTACTGGACCATGTGAGCTGAGCTAGCGTTTACCTTGATGTGTCATTTCATCTCTCCTCCCATTCGCTGGGAGTGCTGCTGCGTTCTGACTGTCCGGTGTTAGTGCGTCTGCCTGGGAGCTCCTGTTTCAGGTAGGCTTGTATGTTTTTTTTCTCTTTGAATTGCCAGATTATGGCTGACTGGGAAGTGCAGGAATGCCAGGGGCTGCTCTGAACAGGAAAAAAAAGGGAGGGCCGAAGAGAAGAGATAGGAATAAACTTTAACTGCTCTTGTGTTAAGACTGCTTTCTTTTTCCTTGTGTTATACAGTATGTATATACCTTCCAGCTCAGGCAGGGTGTGTAAGACACATGTTAGAGAAGATTGCTTCCAGGCAGGGCTGCTCCAAGAGGAGAGTTTTGGGGAGACTGTGCACATTGCATGGCATCCCAGAGCAGCAGAAGACCAAGGCAGATTCATCTCAGTGCAAGAAGGTGTCACGGAGGTGGACATCCTTTACGAAACGGTGGATTATGGCTACCTGCATTTCCTAACCAGAAAAACCACACTGAGGAGAAATTGTTTGCTCACCATGGACTTGCTGTGCTTTTAACAACGGTGCCAATTCAAACTGACAGCTTTGCATGTGAGGGTCACGAAAAGGAATGTCATGATACAGATGGTTTTGTCCTAACAATAGAATAGAAAATACCAAGTGACTCCAAATAGACATGTAATGTATAATGTTTGTTGCTACTGATTGAGGTCAAACAGGACCTCAAAACCAATGTGCAAAGCCTGTGCATCTTGCTTTTTAATTAGCTGAAACCAATTACCTATATTGATTAAGGCCAGGAGCAGTTTACTGAGTACTAACTATATTCCTAAGATAATATCCTCATTATGAGGAAAGGTCTGTTCCCATGCATCCACTGGGAAGCCGTTTCAGTTGCTAATCCTACTGGGGAGTGTGTTTCCGCTACAGGAGCCACACCAAAAGCTCCTTTCATGCTGAAATGAGAACTGCTATGATGCAGGTCCAGGGAACAATAAAAAGGAGCTACACTTTAAGCCTCAGTCAGCAGCGGTTTTATTTCTACAAGCACGGATGCCATTTATGCAGCCTCTGTCGAATAGCATGGTAAATTTGATCTTCTATTATCTTTTTGTCCGGTAACTCTGTTTTTGCACCCAAAATATGCTGAGGTCCAATACAATCCACAACAGGAGAAGCCATGGGCATCACAAACTCCACTGCCACTTTGCTGCTCTTTCACTGACATTTGCCATAATATGGTTCAGGTTTGCATCTAAATTTGGCTTCTCCCTGCATCTGGACTTGAGATGAGCCTGTAAAATCAACAACTCACTAATACCAATACTAATACAGTTTTTCCACTGAGGTGGCTCATGTGACTTGTACGCTCTATTTCATTGTTTCCTGCTCTTTTGGTTTTTTTTGTATGCGTATGTGTGATTTCTGCCTAGAATCCCAGACATGGATCATATTTCACAAAGATCAGCCCAAGGTAGAACTAGTAAAATAAGAAAAAAATAAAAGTTTTGAGAGCTTGGTTTTCTACAGCAATCATTTGCATGCATGTTTTCAAGTTTTAAAATACTAACCATGCTGGAGAATTGAGGCACTAGGATTAAGAAGTAGCACCAAGCATGCAGCCTTCCTTCCCCAAAGGCTAGTAGGGTCACAGGTATCAAAGGATCACAGGTAGTCTGGACTGCTGCAGGGGTGTTGGCAGCAATGTCTGCGCAAGAAACAAACACCACCAAGGAAAAGCTAAACCTTGCATTTCACTCCTGTGATGAGCAGGCCTATCTCTTGCTTTCTGCATGTAGCTTACTTGTTTGCTGCAGAGCACAGTAGTACTGCAAACGTCAACACCTAGGAGAAAAACAGTCTCCGTATACACACACGCATGTATAAATATATATATGTAGGTTACACAGTGCCCAAAACAGAGTTTTAAAAGCACCCGGGCAGACAGTTTTGAAGGCATCTACACCCCTTGGAAGACCTCAGCCTTTGATAATTTGGAAAAGCTACTTGTGTTTTCTGCCCCCAGCTGATTCTTCTTCAAGGAAATTCTGACTCCTGCAGGAATGGTGACACCTATCCCCTGTTTTCTTCCTTCCACATTTTCGTAACACCAGCTGGGTGGAGATCTCGTGTTAAGACCATGGCACAGGGGAAGAAATGGTCTTGCAGCCAGCTGGCTCACTGAGCAGGTGGGAAGGCATTGAACTCAACGGTCTATGGAGCGCACAGAGGAGAGCAAGAGGCTGCTAGCCTTATAGTCACTGGTGGCCACGGCAGTTTGTGTTACTAAGGTGTGAGGCAGGTGAGTGTTGTTTGCTCCTGGACAGAATTCACTGTAACAATCAAATTAGGAAGGAGCAGTGGTTTGAAGCACTCCGGGAAGGTCTGTGCACCTCAGGACAGCATTCACCAGTCACTGTGCTGGGACATGTTTTCCCTTCACAGTGGTCTTCACAGTGGTGTTTGCTGTATATTTCTTTGCTGGACTTGGACAGTGGTCTCAGCTCAGCATCTGCTCATCTCTCTGAATCCCCAGCAGTACAGTACTACAAGCTGTACAGTTGGGCTGTGGCAGCATTTTCCAGATGACTTCTCAGCAGCGTCAGGCGAATCTCCATTACCTCCTGGGACTTTGCACACCTCTGTTCCAGCCCCTCGATTCCATCGGAGCCATCCTCCTTTCAAAGGTGCTGGTGTCCACAAAGAAGGCTGCACTGGATCTCCAGTGTGACCACAGCTGTCCCTACCTGTCCCTGCTGACATCCTGGTGAGAACCTGCTCTGCTGCTTGCCATCACCGGGTAAGCTTGACTGCCAGGTCTATCCTGCACCAGTGACCCTCTTGGGGGACAATCTAGCCACAAATCCTTACAAAGTTTCTCTACCACTCCTCTCCTTGCTACAGCTTGCGACTGTGCCTGATGAGTTGAAGCCACTGCTTGCAGCCTTCAATCTGTTTGAATTCCCAGGGTGTCTGGAGCCAGGATGGGAGGAAAGTTCAGCTTCTGTGAGGGTCCTGCCAGTGTCTGAGGTGGCTTGTCTGCATGAGCTGGAAGGTTGGTGATGGTATTTCTGCTTTTGTAGCAGGCTGGACTGCCCAGTCAAAATGTCTACTGGTGTAATCTCAGATCATCTGATATTTCCTCAGCATTACTTCATGTTGAAGCAAAATATCATGATGTTGGAAAAAGTTAATATGCTTCAAACATGCTGTCTCATGGCAGCAGATCCACATGAACAGACTCGGAGTTGGAAGAGGGAGAGTTACCAAGTATTACACTTCAGTCAGAGCCGTGCCAGAAGCTCTCATTGTATAAACATGTTGTTGTACCAAATGTATGCACGGCTTTTAGAAACAAGAATGTCTCATCAGAAAGCCTAAGGTTAGCTTAAGTAGTTTAAACAGCAGGTTTCGCTAACCCAGTTCCTTCTGGTGTATGTAAGCCCAGAGCTCACCACAACTCATCCATGACACTTAGCAGAAACTATTTGGCAGATTTCAAATTTACAACTGAAGAAAACATTGCTGAAGAAACCTGATGGCTCTGATATAACTCTACACGGAGGAAAAAAGACTCTCCTGCTTCTTATGTGTGAGTGTTGGTGGCTTTCCGTGGTAGCACAGTGCACTGAACAAGCCTTTCGTAACTCTGAAGCAGTGATGACTGATACACTTGGGTGGTTCAAAAAGAAATTCCTGTAAGTAAAAATATAGATGCAAGATGTAAATATGAGGTTTTCCTGCCACAGGGTGCATGCACAGGAAATTTTACAGCTATATGATACGTGCAGGGAGAGTGGGGAGGGAGCAGCTAAGAACATGCCCATAAATTGAGTTCAGGGACACCGTGAAGTATGTAGTGCTGCCTGTTCATTGCCAAGCCAGTAATTATGCTACGTGTCTGCTTAATCTTCAGGGTGCTGTGGAGCAGCTTCCATCTGCAAGTTGTTTTCTACTTGTGCTGCTTCCACATCGATGATGTCTATGAAACCATTAATATTGAAAGTAAGGACAGCAACTGCATACTGTGCATCAGATGGACGCATGCGTTACCCAGCAGGCAGCAAGCGCAGCCCGCAAAACAAGCTGTTTGAGGTGTTTGATCTGACCTCTTCGTAATATTTCAAGTGAGACTCTTTTTCTGAGCAGCAATGAATGCTCTCAGATATTGCTTCTTTGCTGTTCTGGTTCTCAGTGTTTCGCTTCCATTTGTCTTCTACGCCGCTGATTTACACGCACAAAAATCTCTTCAGAGGTTGAATGTATCGGTGAGTTCAACTTTAGCAGAAGCCTGTAAAGCACTTACTGAAGATAAGGCACCCTGTCTGAAGGAAAATGCTTTAAAAACATCATTTGGTGAATCCAGTTGCACAGAGTACATCAGGCAGAACCACTATGTCACCCGCGCCCTCTCGGCTGAGGAGGCCGCCTTCCCCATCGCCTATGTCATGACCCTGCACAAGGAATTCGAGACCTTCGAGAGGCTCTTCAGGGCAGTGTACATGCCCCAAAATGTCTACTGTGTCCATGTGGATGCCAAGGCACCA